>CM075816.1:15563293-15779945 GCA_037975025.1 Excoecaria agallocha | reverse complement strand
GGTTAATGCGGGTTTCTTTACTACTCTCGCTAAGGTAATTATGGGTTGTGTGACTCCAATTCATGCAGCTTCTTTGAAATGGTAATTTATCCGACTCTTTTGCTGCTAGTAGAGGTTTCAAACAAGGTTGTCCCCTTTCCCCTTACCTATTTGTGCTTTGAATGGAGAGATTGGCCTATGCCATTTCTGAAGCTATTAGTTATGGTCAATGGCATCCTATTCGGTTGAATAAAGATGGTCCTCCATCGAGTCAACTTTTCTTTGTTAACGATTTAATTCTTTTTGCCAAAGCTAACCCGTCCCAAGTGCATGTTATGAGATCTGCTTTTGATACACATAAGACCAACATTTTTTCTTTAAAAATGTCTCTACCCATAGCCATCGTTTATTGTGCCATGGTTTGGGTTTTAATGAAACTAGCGATTTAAGTAAATACTTAGGGATACCCCTTCTTCATTTTAGAGTTACCCACAAGCATTATGACTATATTCTCGATCACATGAAAAAACAAGATCGCAGCTTGGAATTCTTCTCATATTTCTATTGCTGGGCGGGTCACTTTGGCTAGCTTTGTGCTCTCCACCATGCCCACTTATGTTATGCAAGCTTCAGTCATTCCCATCACTTTATGCCATGATTTTGAGAAAGTCACTTACTACATATCTTCTAAATGCTGCCTTTTATCATAAAGTTGGCTTGGAGCTTGTTCACTGAGGCGAATCATCTTTAGGATAAGGTTCTAACTTCCAAAATATAATTTCAAAAGAAGCTCGGGTGTTTGTCCGGTTGTTCATTGTAATAGCTCCACTCTCTGGAAGGGAATATGTGATGATTAGAATAATATCACTTCCCATGCTATTTAGGCAATTGGTAATGGGCTGAAAGTGAGTTTTTAGTTTGATCGGTGGGTTCCTGGCATTCCGTCATCCCTTTTCCATTGAGCCTCTTCACCTATTTTTAAGGACGTCATTGATAAATTAGTTGCTTTCTTTGTTGACATTGTAGATGGTTGGCATTGGAATTTGTTTGTAGATTTTTTTCTCTCATGACGTACTTACCAAAATAGTTGCCCTTTGTCCTCCTCCTTGTCTTGCAGGTGAGGACATTGTTTACTAGGATCTCTCTTCCTCAAGTGATTTCACACTCAAATCTGCCAACTTCTCTCTGAGTGGGCAACCAACTGATACTAATCATATTCTTTGGAAGAAAGTGTGGTGCTTAAAGGTGACTCAAAGAATTAAACTTTTTCTTTGGTTGGCCCTCAATTCCGGTCCAATGACCAATGCGGAAAGGATGAGAAGACATTTTGACATTTCATGGACCAATCTAATGAAAAAATGTCTCGTAAAATAAGTTGGTTAAAAATTGAGTAGGTTAGTAGTTATCATGGATATATAAATTCATTTCATAATTAGCTTGATCCATGAAAAATTTATGAACCGAAGACTCGTGTATTGAATCACAATTAAAACTAAAATATAGGATCAAAAATAATTTGATATATTTGATTTGGTTTTAAAATATAAATTCAGTTATATTGATTCGATTTTCAATGTCTAGGTCATATAGGGACATTGACGGATTGAATTGGTTTTAAATAAAAAAAAATTGCATAAAAAGAAATATGTACGAGAGAGTAGTATGAAACTAATAAATTATTTTTTCTTGAAATATTTACCGCAATAAATAAGAAATACAATTTATTGGAAACATTTATTATAGGATTCAAGTATGTTTACATTATTGAAAGGGAGATCTAAATCTAAATTCGCAAAAATATGAAAGGATTAAGGGTTAAATAGGATCTGTGTTTTGCTTCAATAATCAATTGAGTTTTCATGTTTTGGTAATTAAAATGAAGCAAAGTAGGCCAATTAATAAGTAAAATCGAGTAAATAGTTCCTAATTGAGATAAAATATATTATTTCTTTCTTTCCTGTTAATATGTTTATATCACGATTTTTTTATTTTGTAATTTTAACAGAACACAATTTTAATAGTTGAGTATTTCATTGATTAAATTGAATAAACACTTATATTATGGTTAATTTGATGCAATTTTAATTTTTTAAAAGTAAATTTGGTCCAATTAAAATATGAGAAATTTTCTTAAATATCGAGATAAACGTATTTAACTTAGTGGCCTCATATGAAAAAATAATAAGAAAAGAGAAAAAAGATAAATTGGAGATGGATTGGTGAGTCTTGTCAGCGTTGAAGGCAAATTAATTGCATGTTTGGGCCTTTAGGCTTTTGGGTTGGAGGAGTTCTATTGCATAGGGATCCACTAATCCGAAATTTCGCTTTTCAGATATCCCCGCCAACCAAGTAAATGATGTCACCAAAAAAAAAGAAAAAAACACAGTGAACATGCTTTAATTATAATGCGTTATCATATGCAATTTGGATAAAAAGATTGCTCACTATAAAATGAAAAGCAAAATAGAGATGAAAATAACATTTTAAAATAGAAAATTATTGTGAAAAAATAGAAAAACTTCTAATGAAAGGTTATTGATAACTTTCTTTTTGAAGAAAATCTCAATCCAAACTTGATATCTATTGATAATCGGGATGGGTTTAGGATCCGGTCTAGAGCTCGGATCCCTAGCTATTCGGGTCACCCATGATTTGTATTGATCCAACATTGTTTTCAATAGTTCTATTAGGATAGAAATTCTAGTTTACCTTCCTATTCTGATAGAGCTTTTCATTTTGGAGTAGTTTCCTAATCTGGTAAGACTCCTTTCTCAATAGTATTTTTATACCCATCTAGACTCCTTGCGATGGAAGGAAACTAATCCCCATAAATAGCCAAGGTCAACGGATACAAAGCTCTCTTAGCCATTTTTCTATTAAAATTATCCTCCATTCATCACTGATTTGACTGTCAAATAGTCTCCCTGCCGGATCCCATTGGAGTTTCGTTATTTTTAGAAATCCTTGGAGTAGCAGTTAGGTTAAATAATCCAATAGCAGCCCGATAATTTCTGAACTATTATCACCTACAAAAAAAATAATCCAATGATCAAGTCAGTACTTTCAAATAGAAAAAATCATGAAAAATAGAGAGAATAAGATGAAAAAATAAAAAATTGTACCTGAGTGAATAGTTGATTTAACTATTTATAAGGTTAATAATTTGCATACAATTACAACTCTAAATACTATAAAATTATAATTAGCATCAGCCTGATCTAATTAAATTTTTGCATTCAGTATCTCATTTCTCTCCTTTTTATGTGATTATGGGTATAAATTTATTGTTTTCCATAACTAACTCCAATCTAATAAGATGTGTAAAGGTTATAAATTTGTTTTTTTATATATTTTTTATATTTTGATGGATTTGAAAGTAATTTTAAATTGATCTCATACGTGATTAAATAAACTGTATTTTAATTTCGCCAATTCCGTTTAAATGAAATTTAATGGGAGTTATCTAAAAAATTACAAGAAATTAATAACAACTTTTAAAGTATAAAGATATCATGTAAAAAAATAAAAATAAATTTAGAAATTTCAGAATATGTCTTTTTATTATTTAATAGTGTACAAATTCAAATTGCCTTGAGGTCAATGAATAATAGCCGAATTTAACATGATTTTGACACAATTTTTCTTTTTTTAAATAAATCATCTGCCATCTAAATTTTATTTACCCGATTAATTAAATTCTCACTGAATGATTATAAAAGAAGGTAAAATATTCTATCACTAACACTTATAGGCTAATATTATTTATACTATTTATAAAAGTATAGAGTGAAAATCTTTACAGAGTAAATTAATCCTTTATTGTTTTATTATTGGGCTTAAGTAGCATTTATTCTCATCAAATCAGACAATTATAAAATTACAATAAAATAAAAGAGCTTAAATTATATACAAAACTGCTTTTTTTTTCCTTTTTCTCTACAACATATTTTACTACGATTTAAGTATTAAACTAAAAATAGTAAGTTTTGCTAATTTTTATTAAATATTTTTTTAACTAATATAATTGTTAATTTTTATTTCTATTTTTTAATATTCTTTTTTTGCAAATTCTTATATAATAGAACATGTAAAAAATAGTTAAAGTCATTCAAATTTGTTGTAGAGTAATAATAATAAGAAGAAGAAGAAGAAGAAGAAGAAGAAGAAGAAGAAGAAGAAGAAGCAACTAGTTGAGTAATCGATGTATCCCAACCTAATGAAAAACTGTCTCATTATAATAAGTTGGTTAAAAATTGATGAGTAGATTGGTAATTATCATGCATATATACGTGGCATTTCATAATTAACTTGATCCATGAAAAATTTATGAACCGAAAAATCAGGTATTGAATTATAATTAAAACTAAAAAATTTGATAGAAAATAATTTGATAGTGATGACAAAGAAAAATGCACCTTGAACCCCTGGCAATTACGAATACCTGCAAAAAAGCAAACAATGGACCGATGGGTTTCCGACAAGGGAGTCTCCGACGATCAAGTTAGAAATTCTGAGTGAAAGGATAAGGAATTTTTAAGGTAAGAAATTAAGTCCTTTTCATACCTGTCTTTGCTCCTTTTATAGGTGGATTTACCGCATTTCCAGGAGCTAATGGGAGGAGTTTCCCGTTTTTACCGGCCACTATCCCATTATAGACGAATCTTGAGGGAACGTGGGTTAGTGGCGATTGTGAGTCCAACGTGGTGGAGTTATTTTCGGGGCTAGCCTGTTGCCGGACTATAGCTCGGCTAGAGACTCCCGAGGAGTTTAGCATTAGGTCGGTTTGCCGGGCCCTCTTTGGTTGAGGTGTTCGGTTTATCCCGGATCGTTGAACGGTTTAACAAATCGGTTGTTATCATAAGTCCCCCCCAGAGAGCGACATTTATGTCTGCAACTGGCGGATAATCGCCGAACAAGTTTACCTAGTAATGCCGGATTCGAGCTCGTGGCGGCTGTGCCAAATTAGCTGGTACGGCAACCTGAGTTCTTAGCGATTTCCGAACTTTGATCTGAAGTTCGGTCACATAGGTCGGTATATGTGACCAGGTGCTGGGGGGTGTATGGCAGGGCTACCTTGCCATACGCGCTTTTACAAGATGACGCCGTTTCCCACGCGTGTATTTATTGGAGTGCATTTATAGCTCTCTATTTTACCGGGGGTAACGGCTACTTTACTGTGTGTAACGGCTAGTGGTGTCTCGATCTGAGTGTGCAGCTTTAAACACACTATTCTAAGTGCGGATCCCCCGCCACGTGTACGGCTCAGATTCATCGCAACATCCTATATAATCCTCCCCTTCCATTCTTCATTTTCGCTTTCGCTCATTGCCTTCCTTTTCTGCTTTCTCCTCTGTGTTTATCGCTTTGGAGCGTCGAAGTTGTTGCCTCCTTCTCGCAACATTTTGTGTTTATTTTCACCAGGTTTGTTTCCCATCCTTCTTCTTAACTTTTTGTACTTCATTTTATCTTTTTTCCCATGAGTTCGGAGAGATCTTCGAGTGAGGGAATCAGGGCCAGTAAGGATGCTTCTAGTGGCAGTGTCCCGGGTATGAGTAGATGTTCTTCCTCAAGTGAGGGGGTACAGCCTGTCGATACAAGCCAGGCTGCTACCTCGTCTAAGAAGAAAGCTCCTCGCCGACTACCTGGAGTGGGGAGCATAGGCTCGACAGTTAAAGAGGAGGAGCTCGGCTCTCTCCTTGCCCAACTAACTTCAGAGCCTGATTATTTCGTTAGCCGACCCAGCACCTCACAGAGGGAGAACACCGAATTTGCTAACAAGAGGAAGACAGCAATTTATGAGGCACAACTGGAGGCCAGTGTTCGCCTCCCTTTGACGAGCTTCGAGGTGAGTGTGCTAAGATATTTTGAGATGGCTATCGGGCAACTCCACCCCAACGCTTGGCAGACTCTATCCACACTCTAGATTTGGGCCGTGGAACAGGGCATAGAGCTCACCTTGAACTTGTTCCGAGCAACACATGTGGTCGGTCTCCGAACGGGCACCGAGGACCACAATTACATACAAGCTCGGCCCGGGTATGGGGTGTCTACAGGGAACCTGGAGTCCCTGAAAAAGTGGAAGGATCGATTCTTCCTGGTGGAGAGAGTACGAGCTGACTTCCAAGTGCGCACAACGTGGGGGAGATACACAAACCGTAACGACGGTAATTTGTGGCTTTCTGACGAAGAAGAGTTGATCCTATCTCGTTGGAGGGAGCTGGCCCGGGACAAGTGGGACTTGAAGAATCTATTGGATCCTTACGGTTCGAAGTTGGTTTCTCGTCCCAGAAAAGGTAGTGTTCGATGCTTTCCTATTCCATGATATTGATGAGTTGTTTTAATTTGTTTTCTATTTACAGCTATGAGGAAGATGAGCCGAGATGCGGAGATTATGAGGGCAAAAACGCAGAAGCTTGCCGCCAGTTCGTCAAGCACGCCCGTGGTCGTGGAGGAGGAGGCGAACCCTCCTTCCGAAATTCCGATGGCGGCAACCACCGTAGAGGTCTCGAGGACTCCAGTTGCTAAGCCGTGCAGGACTCCGGTTGCCGAGGCTGATGTTGCTGCGCCCTCCGAGATCCGAGGCCGTGAAGATAGGGAGCCGAGAGAGCTCCGGACCGTCATCAGTGGAATCCACGAGTTTTGGGAGGCTATGGGGGATAAATACTCCTCCCAGGATGCAGATTTCAGCACCTTCGTGCATGTAGCGTCATGTGTGCCGAAGGAAGTTGCTCCTCTCACCACCTTGAATGCAGAGCATTTGGCTGAGCGGTTAAAGAGGCATCATCTCGAGGTAGGTAGTTCGGACTCGTCCGTATTGTTCTTTTTTTGAGAACCCCTTTACACATATATTTTTTGTGTTTTGTAGGGCTCCCAATTGATTGGTACGACGATCGTAAAAATGAATGATCTTATTGCAAAGCGTCGCCGGGCCGACTCCAGCTTCGGCGCCATTAGATCTAGGATGGGCGAAGTTGAGGAGAAGGCTCGTAAAGTCCACGAGCAGGCCAAGGAAAGAGCTCACAAGGTCAAAGAGCAAGTTGAAGAAGCTGCAACGAAGGTGGCCGAGCTGGAGGCTGCTTTGACTGCGAAAAAGGAGTCCAATTCCGCTCTGCTAGCTGAACTCGACTGATATAAGGAGAAAGAGGCCGAGTGGGAGAAGAGAAAGGAGGCTCGAGAGGAGAAAGATGCTGAAGCTTTGGCAGAGAAGTGTATGGCGTTTAGCACTAAAATTTCTGTAACTGTAAAGGAGAGATATCCCGATCTCGACCTGTCCTTCCTGGATGACGTGTATCCAGATGAGGACTAACTCATTGTAATACATTTTTCCATTAATAAAAATCCAAGCTTTTTCCCTTCTCCTTATGTTTTAAGTTTGCTATTCGTGTTCGGTTTAATTAACCTAAGATCGGTTTCTCCGGTATAACATACAATCGCCAAATCGCACTTAATTAAATAAAGACACTGCCCGAGGAAAGGGCTATTTAAATAGTGAGTGCGGCTTGACGCGTACCTTTAGTCCGGGACTTCGACGCAAGGGATTCGGAACACCTGGCTGACTGTGGCCTTAAGTCGACGTAATCAACGTACTTAGGGAGATTGAGCATCATTAGTGGGTCGGGCTTTTAAGACGATGACTCCGAGCCTCGGCCTTTAATGAAATTGATTTTGCAAGTTAAGTTTTACGGCGAATGGAGCCAAACTTAATTCAGTGATTATGCTATTTTGGCGGAGATGCCGAGCCATTTAACCGTAGGTATATTTAGCTTTGTTGGCAAGTTTAGCGGTGTATGGTGCCGAACTTGATTTGATAATAAGGCGATTTTGGCAAAATTACCGAGCCTTTTAACTATAGGCATACTTAGCCTTGTTGGCAAGTTTAGCGGCGTATGGTGCCGAACTTGATTTGATAATAAGGCGATTTTGGCAAAATTGCCGAGCCTTGTAACTATAGGCATACTTAGCCTTATTGGCAAGTTTAGCGGCGTATGGTGCCGAACTTGATTTGACAATACGGCGATTTTGGCAAAATTGTCGAGCCTTGTAACTATAGGCATACTTAGCCTTGTTGGCAAGTTTAGCGGCGTATGGTGCCGAACTTGATTTGACAATACGGCGATTTTGGCGAAATTGCCGAGCCTTGTAACTATAGGCATACTTAGCCTTGTTGGCAAATTTAGCGGCGTATGGTGCCGAACTTGATTTGACAATACGACGATTTTGGCGAAATTGTCGAGCCTTGTAACTATAGGCATACTTAGCCTTGTTGGCAAGTTTAGCGGCGTATGGTGCCGAACTTGATTTGACAATACGGCGATTTTGGCGAAATTGCCGAGCCTTGTAACTATAGGCATACTTAGCCTTGTTGGCAAGTTTAGCGGCGTATGGTGCCGAACTTGATTTGACAATACGGCGATTTTGGCGAAATTGCTGAGCCTGCGGATACATCCTGTTATAAATTTGACAAAGTGTTTTGCCCAGAATATGTTGTTCATTAATCTTGTGTCCGGCAGGCAGAAACATCTGCCGGACTTGCCATGAGGGTAAAACATCGTGGCAATCAATTGCGATAGAGAATAAGAAACAATGACACGATAAAAAAAATTAAAGAAGATGAAACATGAACCAGTACAAAGTATGGCGCGATGTGTGCCGTGCTACTGGTAGTATGGTTTGAGGTTGAATCCATTCCAGGAGTACGGGAGTTGTTTTTCCGAGATGTCTTCAAGCCTGTAAGCCCCGTTCTGACTGGCTTCCCGGACTATGTAAGGCCCTTCCCAGTTGGGATCCAGCTTGCCAACTCCTGCCGATGTGGAAGCCGACACAACCTTTTTTAGTACCATTTGCCCGACTCTAAAGGACTGTGGCCTGATCCTACGGTCGTGGTAAGCTGCCATGTGCTGCTTGTATGCCGCAGAACGTATTTGGGCGTACTCCCTCCTTTCTTCGAGTCGATCTAAATTATACGTCAGACCCACGTTGTTCTCTGCGTTGGGGGAAGATGCTCAGACTCCTTGGATCCCTATCTCACAAGGAATGACTGCTTTAGTGCCGTATGTGAGTGCGAATGGTGTCATTCCTGTTGTTGACCGGGGCGATGTTCGATAGGCCCATAGCACATTGTTGAGCTCTTCGGTCCACAGGCCTTTGGCACTTTCAAGCCTTTTCTTGAGTCCGGATAAGATAGTCCTGTTCGTCACTTCGGTCATCCCGTTGGATTGCGGATGGTAAACCGAGGTGAAGTTCAACTGAATCTTGAGCTCCGAGCAGAAGTTCTTGAAAGCCTGACAATCAAACTGTTTGCCATTATCAGATATAATTGAGTGGGGGATACCGAACCTTGTTATGTTGTTTTTGTTCAGGAACTTGAGAATGTTCGCCGGTGTAATGGTTGAAAGTGGCTCTGCTTCCACCCATTTGGTAAAGTGGTCCACTGCTACCACCAGGAACCGCCTCTGTCCTGTTGCTCGGGGGAAAGGGCCCAGTATGTCAATGCCCCACTGACCGAAAGGCCACGGGCTGTGGATTGGTTTCTGCTTTGCCGAGCTTTGGTGTGGAATGTTTGCAAACCTTTGGCATTTGTCGCATCTTTGGACCAAAGTCTTAGCATCAGCCTCCATGGTCGCCCAATAATACCCCTGTAAGAGAGCTTTCCGAGCTAGGGCTTGTGCGCCTTTATGAGCCCCGCATATGCCTTCATGAATTTCTCTGAGGATGTAGTTCCCCTATTCATTGCTCACACATAAAGACCACGGATTGGAGAAGGATCTCCTATACAACTTGTTGTCCATCAGAGCATATAAGCTCGATTTCCGAACTATTTTTTGGGCTTGGGTTCGGTCCTCTGGCAAAGTTCCCGACTCCAAGTATTGATAAATGGGTAAGCGCCAACCTTCCATTGGCTCCTGGACTTGAACCTGATAGGTGTTATAGGTGGGGCGCGAGATAATGATGGAAATAATGTCTGAAGTGTCAACCGAGCTATTGATACTAGCTTTCTTTGCCAGAGTATCTGCCTCTGTGTTCTCTGATCTGGGTATCTGAGTAATGGATCAAGCTGGCCCCCTTTCCTCAAGCCCAGCCAATAGGGAAGAGGTTAACTCTTTATAACGGATCATTGATCGATCTTTAGCTTCGAAGTTTCCCTTCAGTTGACTGACTACCAATTGAGAATCAGAGAATATTTCTAGGTTGTCCGGCTTTATTTCTTTTGCCAACTGCAGCCCATAACAAAGGGCTTCATACTCTGCCATATTGTTGGAGGCCGGAAAGGTCAGGTGTGCCATGGCTCGGATCTTGATTAACAATGGACTCGTCAAAATTATTTCGATCCCTGCTCCTTCTGAACTCGAGACTCCGTCGACATACAGTTTCCACGATACTTTCTCTGGTTTTGGAATAGGTTCATGTAACTCGACAACGAAGTCAGCTAACACCTGTGCTTTCATGGATGTTCGTGGCTCAAACCGAACATCAAATTCTCCCAGACGGGCTGCCCATTCTGTTAATTTGCCCGAACATTCTGGCCTTTGTAACACCTTCCTTAAGTTTGTGTTTGTCCGTACCGAAATTGTGTAGGCCTGAAAGTATGGTCGGAGCTTTGTTGTTGTTGTGATGAGTGCGAGGGCCAGCTGCTCCAGGATGGGGTAATTTAGTTCGACTCCTCGAAGTACTTTGCTGGTGTAATAAATGGGGAACTGTTGGCCATCCTCTTCTCGGACCTGCACTGAACCAACTGCACCAATTGAGACGGCCAGGTAGAGGTATAAGACTTCGCCCGCTAATGGCCTGCTGAGCAGTGGTGGTGTTGAGAGGAACTGCTTCAAGGCCTGAAATGCCTGTTGGCATTCTTCCGTCCAGGCAAAGTTTTTGAGGTTTTTGATGGCTCGGTAAAAAGGCAAACACCGTTTCACCGAGCATGAAATGAATCTGCCCAAAGCTGTTATCCTTCCATTCAGCCTTTGGACTTTCCGTACTGTTCTAGGAAGGTTCATAGCTACGATCGCTTTGATCTTTTCTGGGTTTGCTTCGATCCCCCTCTTCGATATCATGAAGCCCAGGAATTTTCCGGACTGGACCCCAAAGGCACACTTCTTGGGGTTGAGTTTCAAGCTTGATTCCCGAAGTCTTTGAAAAGTCTCCTTCAGCTTGGTGCATATGTCTTTTGAAGCTCGGCTTTTGACAATCATGTCGTCCACATAGATCTCCATGTTTCTCCCCAACTGATCGGCGAACAGCTTATTCATCAGCCTTTGGTAAGTGACCCCTACATTTTTCAACCCGAAAGG
This sequence comes from Excoecaria agallocha, assembly GCA_037975025.1. Lineage (NCBI taxonomy): Eukaryota > Viridiplantae > Streptophyta > Magnoliopsida > Malpighiales > Euphorbiaceae > Excoecaria > Excoecaria agallocha. Next base: position 15,768,681 of record CM075816.1, on the reverse strand, counting down.
CATGACCCGATAACAGTAGGTTCCCCTGTGGGTGATGAACGCCGTTTCTCTTCATCTGTGTTGGCCATTGGGATCTGATGGTAGCCTACCGAGGCATCGAGGAAGGCGTACTCTTCAAACCCCGCTGTTGAGTCCACTAGTGTGTCTATGTTTGGCAGTGGATAACAGTCCTTCGGACATGCTTTGTTAAGGTCGGTGAAATCAACACACATCCTCCACCTGCCGCTGCTTTTTCGGACTAGAACCATATTTGCCAGCCAATCTGGATAGAATATCTCCCTGATGAAACCACTATCAAGCAAAGTTGTCGTCTCTTGCTCAATGGCTATCTGTCTCTCTGGGGCATGATTCCTCTTCTTTTGCTTTACTGGCTTGCATTCTGGCCGGACATTCAGCGAGTGAATAGCTAAGTCCTTTTTGACCCTTTGGATGTCCGAGGTTCTCCAAGCAAAAACATCCATAAACTCCCTGAGGGTTGAGAGTAGAGCTTCTTTCTCCACACCTGTCTTTTCTGCAGATATTTGAATTTTCTTGCCTGGCTCCAGCTCGACTACCTGCAGCACTTCTGCCGGCTCCGCCCTCCGTTCTTCTTTTTCTGGTACATCTATCGCGTCAAGGGGCAGGCCTTGATTGGCCCCTCTGAGCATGGTCAAGTATGTTTCTCGAGCCGTTTTCTGATTTCCTCGCAAAATGGCTACTCCTTCCTCTGTGGGGATCTTAAGCACCAATTTTTTCATGGAGATACAGGCGTCCACTTCAGACAGTAGGGGTCGGCCGAATATCACGTTGTAAGACAGCGGGATATCAACTACCATGAAATTTGCCCGGAAAGCACAAACTACCTCATCGTCTCCGAGTTGTATGGGTAGATTAACTAGCTCTTCTACCCGAACAGGTACTCCGGACAAACCAATAAGGGGGACGCTGACTTCCTCGAGCCTGTTGTCTGATATCCCCATTGCTCGGTATGCTTGGGCTGTTATTAAGTTGACCGCACTCCCTATGTCGACCAGAATTCGCTGAACTAGGAAGTCTTGAATGACTGCTTCAACTACTAATGCCTCTATGTGCGGATGCCGGACATGTGTCCCATCGGCCGCTGAAAATTGGATTACGCCTGTATCCGAGCTTTTTCCCCGGCCAACGGACATAACCTTCTTGGACTTTCTCTTCCGGGAATGGTCTCGTTGTTCTCCTCCTGCAATCATATGTATGACTCCGGCGGGTGTTCGCCTTTTGCTATTGATTCCGCTTGGTTGAGGAGATGGTGACCTCTGTCTTTTCCCTCTTTCGTCTTTCTTTGTGAATCAGGCAAGTTCTCCCTTCCGAACAAGATGCTCGATTTCCCGCTTGAGTTGCCTGCACTTTTCGGTCTCGTGACCTTTGTCTCTATGGAAAGCACAATAGAGGTTATGATCCCGGTTTGGATCTTTCCTCATGGGTTTTGGCCAATTAACCTGTCCGTTCTGTTTTAACCAAGATAGAATCCGTTCCCGAGATGCCTTTAGCGGTGTGAATCTTTCATCTGTTTTGTTGCCTGGTCGGGGAGTGGTGATTGCATATGACCTGTTAGTCCAGTTGCCTCATCGGTACCTCTTTTGGTCTGCCTTGCTATGATTTTCTCCTTCTCGAGTGAACCTTGTGCTGTCTCCACCCTCCTTCTCAGACGCCCATGACCTATGGGAGGCATGGCGGTAATGCCGAGCCTCATCCATGCGGATGTACTTGTGTGCTCGAGACATTAACTCGGTAAAGTCGTTCGGTGGTTTCTTGCTTAGGGAGTCGCTGAAATCCTGACACCTTGTGTTTCAGATTAGGGCATTAATGGTGACCTCCAGGTTCAGATTCTGTATATCCATGGCTACATCGTTGAACTTTTCCACGTAGGCGCGTAGTGACTCCCCCTTTTCCTGATGCACCAGGTTGAGATCGGCTGACACCTTGTTCGGGCGAATGGCAGCCACGAACTTGGCGACGAACATGTCGCTGAAATGTTCGAAGTTCTGAATACAATGTGATGGCAGGTTCCGAAACCAGATTTGGGCTGAGTCGGCTAGGGTTTGGGGGAAGATCTTGCACAAGGCTGAGTCGTCGGCTGTAAGGACCAGCATAATGTGCTGGAATTGGTCAATATGAGCTCAGGGATCAGTGTTTCCGCTGTAGGTTTTGAGGTGAGAGAGGCGAATGTTGGGGAATGGGGTGGTTAATATTTCGCGAGAGAGGGGTGATCGAAAACTGTCTTGGTATTGAAAGGTAGTTCGGTTTTGTTGCCTCTAGATTCTGTCATCCAAAAGGCGGTTGAATTGTTCGGTAGTTAGGGTGATAGTGGAGTTAGGGTTTTGAGTTAATGCTGGGGTGGAGGTTTCCCGAGTGGGGGGCTGAGAAAGGTGAGGCATATTGGTGTTCTGTGGGGGCGATGGCTGAGGTTGAGCCTGTGCTACAATTGCTGATAGCGCGGCGATGAGTGATTGGGCCGTTTGCGGGGTAATGCTAGGAGTGATGGTTGGGATTGTTGTGGCTGGAGAAGCTGAGACTGGATCATTGGGTTGAGGGGGGAATTGTAGTATTCCTGACAGAGTGGTGTTGGGTGTTTGGTTTTCTGGCTGGGAAGTGTTTGGGTTGAGATCTGGGAATAGGTCCATGTTCCACGCTCACCGCACCAAATGATGACAAAGAAAAATGCACCTTGAACCCCTGGCAATTACGAACACCTGCAAAAAAGCAAGCAATGGACCGACGGGTTTCCGACAAGGGAATCTCCGACGATCAAGTTAGAAATTCTGAGTGAAAGGATAAGGGATTTTTAAGGTAAGAAATTAAGTCCTTTTCATACCTGTCTTTGCTCCTTTTATAGGTGGACTTACCGCATTTCCAGGAGCTAATGGGAGGAGTTTCCCGTTTTTACCGACCACTATCCCATTATAGATGAATCTTGAGGGAACGTGGATTAGTGGCGATTGTGTATCTAACGTGGTGGAGTTATTTTCGGGGCTAGCCTGTTGCCGAACTATAGCTCGGCTAGAGACTCCCGAGGAGTTTAGCATTAGGTCGGTTTGCCGGGCTCTCTTTGGTTGAGGTGTTCGGTTTATTCCAAATCGTTGAACGGTTTAACAGACCAGTTGTTATCAAATATATTTGGTTTGTTTTTGAAATAAAAATTCAGTTATATCAATTCGTTTTTTAATATTTAGATCATATATGGTCATTGTCATATTGAATTGGTTTTAGAAAAAAAAAAAGATTATAGATTATATTAGAAATATAATTAATTTTGTACATAAAATTTCAAGTACTTTTATATGCTTTAGTTTATATCTATTCCATATATTTTCATGTGAACGAAATATTGTTTGATTTAACCGTAATCTAATTATTATAATTTTAATTTAATTATGTAAAATTTGTGAATAAAAATGTATAATTATAATATTTATTAAAAATAACTAATTATGTGCAACAATAAGTACCCACTTAAATAGTATAAAAAAACAAAAAGGACAATAAGTACACACTTAGCCAGTGTTTTTGTACAAGTTTTTGGTAAATTTTTTATATTTTATTTAATTTTTGATAAATTTAAAACATTTAGAGCCTCAGTCCTGTAACTCCATAAACCTACCCCATTATTTGGAGCAGTTAGAGCCTTAGAATAATGTCAAACCCATTATCTTTTATATATATATATATATATATATATATATATATGTATATATATATATATATTGTAGTACAAAATGCAAAGAAATTGGTGTCCACGTTGAATTTAGTTCCACTTCCATTAATATAATAAAATTTTATCCCAAAGTTGATAAATTTTAATTAACGCAATTTATTATATTTTATTTTCTTAAACAAAAATTTATTTTTTGTTGCAAATTAAGAATTGAATAATAGTCTCCTTTTCTCTCTCGCCTCCACAAAAAAAAAAAATCTAACCTCTTTTTCTATCTTTTATTTGTTTAATTTTGAAGCTGTCGTCAGTTTATTTACGGGCAGCAATCCTTTTCTCTTTCGTCTTACTTTTTTATTAAAGTTATATTTATATTTTTTAATTTTTTATGTATTTTTTTCATTTTTTTCAATTCTCTTTATAATAGATTTCATATCGGTATAAATCTGAAATTTTAATTTTATTCATTGTTTTTTATTTCTTTTTATGTGTATTTTGATTTTAATAAACTCGAATTTAAAACTTTTTATTTTAGATTTGATTTTCATGTTTGTTCAGATTTTATTTTTGTTTTTATAAATCTGATTCGTTTAGTTAATGTTGAATGTAATTTAAATTTTTTATCATGCAAGTTTGTCCTCCATATTTGGAGGTTATTATTTTTCTTTATGAAAATTTTTGTCTTTTTGAAATGAATTTTTTCATAAATAACAACTGTATTGAATTTTTCGCTGAAAGTCAAATTACCTGCAACATGCTACCATTATCTATTATTTTTGTTAAAAGAGTTCAGAAATATAGTCTAGCAATTTTATTAATTTTATACGTTTTATATGTTTTAAATTTTATAAATTTATTGGTATTTTTTAGATGTATTTTTTATAATATTAATGAAGATTTATTTTGTATTAAAAAAAAAGAATTGGATATAGAATCAAATGGGCTATATGGCTAAATTCAAGCCCACTCTAAGCTACAATAGGCCGTGAAAGGCATCAAGCTATTTACGTAACTTTGAAGCAATACATCCATATGACTTTCAAGCCCTGGGGTGTTGCATCATTTACCTCATTACCCCTTCCATTTCTGACTTGGCAATGTACACATGTAGAGTCTATCAAGTGCTAACTTAGCCATCAACAAAGTTAATGGTTTGATACTTGTTTTTGAAGTAAAGTTTTGGATTCCAATTTTATAAACAGCGAGAATTAATATTGAAAAATTAATACTGTAAATTATTGAGTATAAGTTCTAAAATCATATTCTTTCTACTAATTAAAATGAAGAATATCCATTTTTTGTGTGTATAAATTTTTCTTTAATATTAATTGCTATTCTTTTTCCACAAAAGAAAATAAAAACATTAAGTAAACTGTAATGAATAAATCTGCTTATATTCTTCAAATTAAAACACATATCATATAATTATGAAATTTTAATTTCTTTTTTTTTCCCCCAAGGAGTACTTTACTTGAAGCCTAAAACTTGGAATATTGTGGGCGGAGAATCTCGTGAACAAATTGAAGAAAGCACTGCACAAAGTGTGATTTTATATGTAGGAAATACATTCTCCAACAACATTTTTCTATTTTTTTACTTTTTTTACAAGATATCTGACCAGACTCGATATTATTAGCGAATGTTACTAAATTAATTTTTTTTAATATAACTGTTAGTATTATTCAGTTGGAATCAAATAGATCCAAAATTAAAATTTATTGATGAAACATTTTTTATTCGCTTATTTTTTTTATATGAAAACTCTCTTTTTTTTAGAGTCGGATACAGTCGAACCCATAATCGGATAACGTCCTTTCAATGGTATCCGCTTCATGTGTGAGATAAGAATTAAACATGTAACTTTACATAAGGGAATCATAAAGAGTGGAGGCAATTGAAACATTATACTTTATAGCAATAAATCAAGTTTGATCCCATAATTTAGTTTCCACTAAATCAAAATAAATTAATAAATTGTACTAAGCTCATTTTCCTAGTAACAATTAACAATTATTGAATAACTCTCCAAGATTTTATTTTATTTTATTTTTTCAGTGAAACAGTACTGATATGCATAATTTTCATAATTCTATTATCTGTTCATGAAATCTTTCATATCTTTTCACAAATTTTCATAATTTTATTTATTAAGCTTTTTAAATTTTAGGACTATATATATTAAATTAAATAATTTTTGTTTCATTATGTGCTTTTCCAGATTTAAATGAAGGAGAAAGCTGTTCAGCATCATAAAACAAAAATTATAAAATTTTGATGGAAAATAAGTCTCAGTTTGACGAATTATTTAAATATACAATAAATTTACTAAGCTCTTTACTTTGTATTATATATATATATATGTGTGTGTGGTTGGCTTAGCAATCATGATAAGCTGCGTTTGATGGTACATTGTCCCAGTCAAGTTAAAAGAAATTTTCTTTGACTGAGTTGTTTAAAATTAATTGTAAAAATATTAATTTGGACCGAACTGGGGTCATTGATCGCAGACATTACATTAGACATATTAATTCATAAAAAAAAAAAACAAAAGGTTATATATAAAAAGGTAATAATGGGCCCGAGAAAAGAAGATGCTTTTTTTCTTTTTTTTTTGGTTGCGCAAGAAAGTTGACTACCATTTACCCAATTTTAAATTTGATATAATTACTAATATTATTCAGATCGAACTGAATTAATACATCGTGAAGGTAAAATTTTTACAAAATTGATTTTCGACATTCATAAAACTCGAATTCAAAGTTTTATTTAAGAGAAACAAGTATCAACCCAGTTGAATCAACTAATATTAATATATTTCTTTATTGACAATAAAGGTATTTCTTTATATATATAGAGAAATTAATTAAAAAATACAATTTCTGTCAAGCAAGGAACATCTTTTTTCAAAATTAAAGATGCACAAGGAGTGGCTTTTCTCTCTTTATGATGCAAAAGTAGATTAATTATTGAAAATAATATTATCATATTTGACGTTTGAGGCAATAGTCAATATTGTTTTCCGTTTCTAAATTCAAGTTAATGAAAATATATTTTTTTCCCACTTATTTTTTTGAAATATTGATACGTAAATTCAACTTATAACTCTTTCATCACAATAACAAATATCTAAAAAATAAAAAAAAAATCAAATTTATGTGCTAATTTTGTAATATGGGAAATGAAAATATATATACAATTATGGGTGGAGAGTGATTTCTATTGGAGGAAGATAATTAGAGTGCATGTAGCTTTGGGTGCATCGTATAAAACCTTAAAAGAGGGGACCCACTTGGAAGCCATTTATCCGAGAAAGGGATATAGAAAGGTTGACCAAAAAGGTCTGCCACTTCATCACTTGTTCAGGTCTTTGTTTTTGCTCCCTGTTTTCACAAAGCATGCCACAACTCGCGCTGACCAAATCCTCTCCTCTAGTTTTACTATTTTACCCTTATCTGCTTTTTTTTTTTTTAAATTGAGTTTTTTATTCTTCTCATCTCAAGTCTTATTATATATATATATATATATTTTTGAAGTGTCGGTCCGTACCAACAGACAGAATATACTTTTAAACCATATCATAGTTAGATTAATTTTCATTTGCTGACTTATAAATACTTTAAAGGATGGGACATCTAATCCGAACATTTAAAGCTGCTCCGTATTCAAAGTCAAGGATTGATCCCTTGACCTTTGATCAAGAATGGATGAATTCCTTTCACTCAACCACACTTCGGAGTTTATTTTATATATTATCTTGATGAAAATATATCAAATATATTAAATATGAACTATAAGATAAATTTTATTTAAAAAAATAAACTGGTAATTAGATGACAAATAAAAATAAAATATTTTGATGTTAACAGTTCACATTCACTGTTGAAGTATTATACATCTGACTCATCAAATTAACATTCAATTAATTAATGCAATAATAATTCTTTTCTTTAATTTACCGTAGGTTAATAAGAAAATGAATCGCTTATTTTTTTCGAAAAATATTTTTGCTCCAACCGTAAAAAAAATTGAAAAAATAAAAGAAGATGTTGAGTTGGTTGGATGGATGGAATGGATGGGAGGGGTAGAAAGTTTTGTTAAACATTCCTAATCATTATTTGGGGTGAGTATTCAAATCAACACATAAAATCCAAGCAAAACCTGAGCATGATATGATTGATTCCCACAGGCATTTTGAAAGTGACGATCCCTTTCTTTCCTTTTGGCTTTATTTTTTCCCTTCCCATCTTCACCTATACTGCAAGCTAAGATCATTCATGATTTTGTCATTTACCAACCAATTTTTTCATCCACGGCTATGCATATTTTGGGACGAAAATAAGGGCATATTGTTAGTCTACAATCCCCAAAAATACCAATTTCTAATATGTTTTTAATCATTCACGGACATATAATATAAGGAGATTAATTCGATTAATATGCATCGTTCTACAAAAACAATTAGTATATGTACACCCGATCGTTACTTGAACGGAAGCAACTTGCTTCCAGTTTATTATCGATAAACTTAGAGTAATTGATAGTAAATGGGAGTAATGCAAATTTAATTTACTTTCATTCACTTTCCATTGGTTGATAAGTTTAGAATAAGGTTAAAGGTGCAAATCTGTTTCTAATATTTGGCAAAAAAAGCAACGTAGTCATTAAAATTTTATTTGGTGCAATATCACCCTTAATGTTTCAAAATTTAGATAATTTGACCCCTGAAACAATAACTAGCTTTTAATAATTTGACACGTGTCACTCAAGAATTGAACCAATATTATTTTAAAGATCAAATTGTTCCGATTTTTAAATTTTAGGTGTAACTTGTAGTTACTCTTTATAATTTGGGATAAATGTAGAGTTATCCTTCTTTATTCCCAAATTGAAAGTAAATATTTTGACTTATGGAGAGCAACTCAATTGCTCTGCTTTACTCTGCATTTTTAACAAATCAAACAGAATAATTCAGTTATTCTACTCTCACTTACTCCCATTTATTCTCATCCAAACAAAGGCTTAGTTTGGCAATAGTAATTAATCTAATTAATGTATAGTCTAGTTCACGGGTATGGAGTTATGCCAGAAATCTGATAAATTAGGCTTGACTTGAAAGATGAAGAATGACAATCCGTCGACATAAGCATGAGAAAATGATGATGAAAGGATAAATAAATGAAAATTGTTAAAAATGATATAAATGATGGGGTCAACAGGCTCCAAAGTAAAAAAGCTTCTAAGAATGGAGGAATGGACAAGAACCAAGTTTGGGAAAGATCGTTAAAGGGGCATAAAGAAAATGAAGATTTGCCCATATGTTATTTATTTACTGTATTATTAACATTAAGAAATGAATTAGAAGTAGAAGTTACCTCAAGAATTGTGCAATGATTTTTGGCTTTTACAACCGAGACCGCACCGCCCATATTGGGGACGGAAAATATTAAATGATGGTTTAATCTAATTAAGATAAAGATAGCATAAAAGAATTGCCAAAGCAGACAAACATTTTTCTTTGCTTCATATTTGGTCAAATCAAGTATGCAAAGCCGCAATAATGCCACCCAAGCAAGACATCAAAAAAGATCACAAGCAAATAATGCTGCCCTTAAAACCATGTTTTCAACTAAGAAAAAGCAACTTAGAATTTGATAATCGTCTTAAGAAAAAAAATTAAATTTCGATGATATATTTAACATGCGTGAATATAAATCGTTAGATTAAAAAATAAAATAATGTTTTAAAGGAGTATTTTCTACTGAGGGAAAAAAACACAAAGGGATCATTACTTAGTTATTTGTGTCTAGAATGGGGGCAGATAAAGCTTTCAATCTGCAATTGAACCAGAATTCTTCTGAAACAAGAAATCACATGCACAAGAGGAAGGAACTTAGGAAGTAGGAACACCAAAAATAAATATTTTTTTGACTAAAATATCCTTGCAGTGAATACCATTCTTCTTGGAATTAAAAAAACATTAAATAATTTTGGGCGAAAATAAAATTTTTATTATAATAAAAATTATTAAAATCTGACTGATTCTTCGATAAGAATATAGCACGGCATCGGTACCTGCTTTTGCCCGGATGCTTCGTTCATTTCAAGGCAGATTAAATTTTACCCGTCTTTTATATTCGAGAAAATGAAGGGATTTTGGATCTTTTTTTTCTCAGTTTCTCTTTAGTCACCTTCAAAGTTTATTATGTCACAAAGTCCTAGCAGCCCCGGAAAAGTAAAAGTATCTGTTAGCCTTTGGAGGCTATTTTAGTCTTATCACATTACCATTTCTATTTCACCTCCAAATCATTGAGTTAATGCTTTTTAGTTTTTAAAACATCAAAATCTCAACCCCATCTCAACTAGATATCTTCCTACGAATTATGCATCTTTGAATATTTGAAAAAGGATGCATTGTTTCTTTGTGAATTTGTAAAAAGATTTCACGTTAAATTAATAGATTCTAACACTCCTGTGAGCACTGATTTGATGCAGAAGATCACAGGCTTCCATTGTGATTAGAGGATTAAATTACAAATCCAAATAGGAAAACAATAAATGTCAAGAGAATCTGCCTATGACCCATGGAGACAAATTTTGTGTAAGTTATAAATAATTCCAATATAATAATAAAATAATTGTATGATGATAATGAGCAAAAGGGTAATAGCAGGCAGTAGTGGACAGTTTAACAACAACAGCTGGAAACTAGAATAGGATATATTAACAGAATTATAACGTTTTTGGTGCTTAGCAAACAGAGATAGAGCCAGAGCAAAACCAAATTCTAATTTAGCTCCACAATTCATGAGCATAAAAACCCAATAAAGTTTGCCTTTAGCTTTCTTATAACCCCCTTCGAAATTGGATCGAAATCATAAGCAACGCTTAAATTGGTCGTTACAACGACACGTGAACTAGTTAGGAATCACATAAACCAAACAGCAACAGGAAAAGGAAGTCGCGGAAAATTAAACGCTGACAGATTATGAATTTTCTGCATTAAATGAGTTGTTAAGTTCAATAAACAATTGAATTTGAGATTACTACAGCAAAGAAAACACCGACTGCGGAGAAATCAAAGAGATGAACAGTAAAAGTCAGCATAAATTCTAAAAAAAAAAAATTCCATAAAAAAAGCATTTGATCTACGAAATAATTGATAAAGAAGTAATATAATTTGCAACTACAAATCAATTAACTTACTCGATCCAGTAGCATAAAAGGAGTGATTATAATGCAATTTAGATCTCAAAATTGGATTAGGCATCAGATACCACACTAAATTCATCATCCTCCATTGGAGCAGGCAAGTTAAGATCTATCAATTTGTTTTCGATTTTAGAAGAATTTTCATCATTTGCAGCATCACTCTCCACATTGGCCGGAGTAGTAGCAGAAGCAGTTGTTAAAGATGCACCCATCAGATGCGATCGTTTATGGCCACCAAGTGCTTGTCCTGAGCCGAACACCTTGAAACAATACGGACATTCAAAAATTCTTTCATTTCCATTCTCATTCCTCAGCTCTGTTCCATTTAAACTGCAAATCTTCTCATGCGTCACCAATGCCTGTGAAGATCGAAACAGTTTCGTGCATTTGTCGCATCTGAACTTTCCGCCGCGAGTTTTGCTTATTTTGATCTCTTCTTCTACGCCTTTTAACTGTCTGTGGTGTTTTTCTTCGTCGTTTCTCATCCAAACATCTCTCGATAGCATCATGAGACACATAGCAATGTCTTCTTCAGGCGAAGTATCGGATACAGAGCTTACAGGTTCTGCTTCCGCTGGCGGCGATGGAGATGGTACTTCGTCGGAGCTTGGATTCTTCGATTTCAGTTTCTTGAAGTCGGAATTCTGCTTCTGATTGTATCCAAAATCCAATTTCCGAGTTCGCTTAGATCGTCGACCAGTTGGATTTCGTGATTCGGTCTCGCTTTCTCTATCTTGAACAACAGAACCAGCATCAACAGTAAAAGAGAACTCAGGATCTGCGAACTTGAAACTCTTCTTTGGATTCTCTCTCAATACGTAAGCCAAAGCCGCTTTCTCCTTGTCATCAACTTCTCTGTTCTTGATTTCCAGCTCCTGTTCTTCACCGGAGGAGGAATAAGACGACGATGCAGACTCAGTCCGGTCACCGAGTCGGTGGTGAGCGGTAATGGCGGAGTTAAGCTTTGGAGGAAGAGGTAAGGTGGCCAAGTGGGCCTTCATGTGGCCACCCAAAGCTCTGCCATTAGCGAAAGTCCTAGTACAGAGCTTGCATTTATGCCTCTCCATTGAAGTTGCAGAGAGATAGAGAGAGAGAATGTTAAGATCAGAGGTTTGTTTCTCTCACTAAAAAGCTAAGCTCCAAGAAGAAGAAGAAGAGGCATATAGAGAGATTGGAGAAGTTAAAAGGAGTAGGTGACAAGCATTCCTCCACCAAAAAGACACACACAACCCAAAAATTATGATTTTTAGATTTATAAAATATATAAAAACAGTTGTGAATTTAAATAAATTAAATATTTATAATATATAGATAATAGTTTTTTTAAAAATAATTAATAAAACTAAAAATGTGTGATCATGAAAGGAGAAAGACAGACAAGTAACATGTAAACCTTGCTCAATTGGGTAAACCATATTTTCTTTTTACCCCTTTTTGGACTCCATAAAATGCCACATATAATAATAATAATAATAATAATAATAATAATAATAATAATAATAATAATTTTATTATTATTTATTTGTTTCTTTTAAATTTTTAATTTTCCTCTATATATATATATATATATATATTAGGAGATATGGTGATAATTGCTTCTACCATGATAAGTTTTTTAATTTGAATCCATGAAGCGGATTCTGTTTGGTCCCATGATTAACTTTTCATGCCGATTTCCGTGACTAGATTTATGAAACATTAATTTTATATTTAGCAATATTCATTTCTTACTTTTTCAAAAAAATAATTTTTTATAATTATATTTTTTCGGGACAGAAAATTATTTGAATTACAGATAATTCAAAAAAATTTTAAAAAATATCGGCTACATGTCTAATTTACCTCATTGTAGAGTTTTGTTAATCTCGTTCATAATAAAACACGTGATAAAATGTCCACATTATTAGAAAATAAATAAAATAAAATGTTTCATGTGTTTTTTTTTTAACTGATCAAATTTTTCACATGTTATTACTGATAAACTCCATTCAAAAATAAAATCACAAATGCTGGATAAAGAAATAAAAAAAAATATTTTATAAAACTAGATTATTCAAAATGCATATGGATTACTCCTAATAATTTTTTCATCCGATTAAAATGAGTAGGCTTCAAACTTTTAATTTCTTAAAATATGTTCATAAGTACCTTATAATTAATAAATATATCATAATGTAAAAGTAAAATGTCTGGATTTTTCATTATAAAAGAATTAATTACTTTCGAAGTAATGTTTGAAATTGCTATGATTGCAAAATATACCTCTCCTCAATATATATATATATATATTTCAAGAAAAAAGTTTAGTAATTAGAATTTAATTTAATATCACTTGAAATGATAAAAAAAGTTACCAAATCTTAACCGAAACTTTGTCACAAAAATTATCATATCTCAAAAATTTTGATCCATATCAATCTGTTCGAAAAATTATTTTGAATCTAATCCAAAAAAAATATCCGTTTTATACTTTAGTCTATTTGATTTGAGAAAAAAATTAACAAATTTACCCCATTATTATTATTAGTATTATTTTCTGTTAATTTAATTTATATTAACATTGTAGACATTTAGTAAAAAAATTATAAACCAAAGTATTTTATTATATGTGAAAAGATAACTATTTTATGTGAGCAACAAAGTGTAATTGGCTTTTTCTTTTTTCTTTTTTTTTATTATTAATTTTTTTAGTGGATACTGGGTAGTATAAAGCATGGCCTTGTTGGCGTGATTAAAGTCGCTAAAATTTAACACATGGATTACTTGTACCGGTCAACAAAACTGGTTAGTTTGTTGCAGCTAAAAATGCCAGTTGGCCGTTGGTGGTTAAACCACGTGCCACGTGAAATATTAAATCTTTTTTTAGAATATTTATTTTTACTTTTAGTGTAAGAAAATTCATTTATTTTCAATATATATGTTTTTACCTATAGAGAAATAATAAAAATTTTACCTATAGAGAAATTCTAAAAATATCACTTAATAATTTAATATACTTATTATCTATTTAAATTTATTATAAATAAATATAATTATACTCATATATAATTATACTTTATTAGTATTCAATCTAAACATCAAATTATTTTCATGATATGATTGTGTTTTTATGTTTCGAACATGTGATATTCAAAAATCCATAATTAATCACTTGTAATAATAAAATTAAAATTATATTTTGTAACTTATTATTAGAATATTTATGGTATATATTTAATGTTTGATGAATATTTTTTTAATTTTTATACAATAATATTTAAAAAATTATAATAATTATAATATTTTCAAAATAGAAAAAAACACGATTGAATCCGGTTAAACCGGTCGAACCACGAATCCCTAACCTTGTCATTTCTTTATCTGGTCTGGTTTTAATAACATTGTCAAAGACAACTTGATAAGGAACTCGAATTTTCTTAAATGAATTAACAGGTTCAATTCTTGTCTCACGAATGGAGCATACACCATTAGGGGAACTAACTATAATTATGAGTCCTACAATATCCAACTCTGAAAAAAAAAAAGAGAGATTTCATAAAAAAAAAAAAAGAAGAAGACAACTTGACCATATATGTCTCCACGCTGGCCAATGCCTTGAATCCCAGCTATTACCAATCCAATCCAACCTTAACTGGCTTTGAAATACTGTAAAAGTTTTAAGTTCGATGGAAACTAGGTGAATGGATCGAATCGTTGCTCTAATTTAATTTTAAGATGCCAAATAGATTTGTATCCTAAAAACTTTAGACAAACATGATGTTGGTTTTAGATACCAAAGATTGTGAGATCTTCAGGCATAGATTGCCGTCTGTTAACAACACCGAATCATCCATTCCACCGCACCCCAATAAATTTTGCATATATGAAAAAAAAAAAATACTTAATCAAACTCGTTGGATTTGAGTGGGGCAAATCTATATATGGCTCCGCTACTGTTTGTATAACCATATAAATAATAAAAGGTAAATAGATTTGGATAACCAGTCGGAGTTAAACAACAAAAAATACTTAAAAAAACTACGAAAAAATTAAATTTAAGCTCGACAAAAGCATTGTCCATGCAAATGTCTAAGGATAATGGTGTTTTTTACTGCTTAACTCTTTTAAAATGAACTAATTTTACCAGTATATTTTTAACACTTTAATTTTTATTAAGTTAAAACATAAAGCAAAATAAGATGTGACGTTTATTGGAGGTGTGCAACGAAAAGAATATATAGATCGTACGGCTTTCGTTTAATAATATTATATTAGGTTTGAATTGCGTTGCTTTCAAAAGATTATTAAGCCACTGTTCACTGGCGTATTTATTTTGATATCTTTATCCTAGTTTCAATAATTTTTTTTTATATATTTGATACTCTTTTCGTCCTATTTTAAAAAATTATTATTTTTATTTTATTTTATTTTAAATATTTTATTAAAATTTAAAAAATAAATTTACATGTATACCTTAAATTATATACATTTAATTAAATATTTTTTTTATCGATGTTGACTTTTAATTAGAATTAAATAAAATTTTTGAAACTATAAAAGGATATTTTTATCAATAAATACAGTTTTTTTATAAAATTGAGATATTTTAATATTTTTTTAATTTTTATAAAAAATAAAAAAATATAATTTAAAATAGGCCGGATGGAGTATTAAATTGAAACTCTTTTATTATTAAATTGAAACTATTTTATTGTTCGTATCATTAGTATTGAAAAAAATCATTTTACCACAAAAAATTAATATAAAATTAAATAGAATTAAAAAAAATATAACAAGATGTAATATTGTTAAAAGCTGGTCTTTATATTAAAATAAAAGGCCGTTATTGTAATAATTGCCATTAATGTTAAATAAAATATTAAAAATATATATAAATATAATTAGTTTTGTACAATAAAATTCAAATATTTTTATTTTCCGTGCCTCCCACATTTTCAAATATATGTAATATTTTACATTTATATTTTTAATCTAATTATTTTATTTTGCTTATATACTTCGATTTTCTTAAAATTGTGAATAAAAATATATAATTATATGAAAAATAATTACTTAATTATAGCATCTTGATTAAATTTCAGATTAGTATTTGGATAACTTCGATTTTGGATCATTAAGTCAATATTATATTTTGCACCGACGACGCGACACCAAATAATTTCTTTCGAAATCGCAAAATGCACACTTCATATTAGGTGGATGCTTAGGGCAATTCGATTGGATCCAATTTGGAAAAAATATCAAATCATTAACCCATTTTTTTCTTTTTCCTCTTTTTCTTTATTTTTTAATATTTTTTCCTCTTTTCTTATTTTCAAAGAGAAAATAAAAACTTGACTGAAAGCTCGTGGGAAGGATGAATAATAATATAATATTGTGAATTTTATTTTATAATGATTTTTTTTTTTGGAAAAAAGAAAAATGTGAGTATGAAAAGTCAACCAATTAAGATGTGTAATTACTATAAGGCTTTTTCACTACCAGAAATCTCAAAACTCAATGGTCCCATGACAATTTCCCTTCAACTTCCAATCAAAAAGAAACCAATTATCTGTTATATACATGGAATATATATTGAAAAGAAAACTAAATGTTTGAATGTTCTTCAATTTTATTTAGGGATATAAATCAAATTTGTCACTAAAATATTCGGGATAATACATATTTATTTCTAAATTTTTAAGTTTAAAAATATTATTACTGCTATTATCGAAATGACTCATATTTATTTTTATTTATAATAGTGAAAGCAAACAACCTTTTCTAGTAAAAAAAATTGAATTAGTTAGAACTTATAGATTTTCAAACATAAAGAAAAAATCGTCTCTTTCACCGCAAGCTATTGCGATTCCATAAGTGACTAACTAAAAAATTATTTGTAACATTTTTATCTTTAATCAATCCTGAAAAAGACTCTCAATGTTCATAGTGTCATGGGTGGAAAGAAATAGAAGGATAAAGGGAAAGTGAGACAACTAGAATTGGAGAAATTAAATATAAATTAAATTGCGAGAAAATAAATAATACCCATTAATATTCGATTTTTCTTTTTATAAATGCTGATTTTTTTTTATTAAACTACAAAATTCCAAATTAATAAGTTCCTGTCGAGAGCCGAGATTCCATGTTGTTTGATGTGATGGGTGATTTTAACCTAAAATGATCCCTTCTAGCTAGTAGTGCAAAGTCCACTGAATGCATTTCCTTCTACCAAATTGCATAATCAAAACTATATAGTAAATTATGCAAGCACAGTTAGTGGAAAATTGAATATAGTCTTCATAATATAGTCTTCATTCTTCTGTTCCCAAATTGCAAATAACCAATTAATTAGGTCTTTTAGGTTACAAGTTGACTTCACCATCCTGCTCAAGTTACGGTTGCATATGGCCATACTATGCAGTGCTCTTTATTTGCTTCTGACAATTTTGTTTTTTAAACCGATCATTATTAATTTATTTATTTTCAATTATTAATTATTTTTTAATATAATTATTGATATTATTTAATTCGAATCGAGTTAATTTACTGTAGAAAATAAATATTTTTTAATATTAATTTTTTTCATTCACAATACTTGAATTCGAGATTTTATTTAAAAAAAATTAGTTCCAAACTACTTTTAAATAAAATTTAAATTTTATTTATTTATCATTTTTAAAAATTTAATATAATTTAATTTATTTTTTTAATTTATTTTTTCAAAAAAGTTAGAATTAATTAGATTTGATAATTAGTTTTAATTACGTAATTTAATATTAAATTTAAGTATATTTATTATTTTTTAATTTTAATGAAAATAATAAAAATAATAGATAAAAAAAAACAAATGGAGTAACAAATTTTCATTGTTTGCAATATCTTTTGTTTCTTCCCATTCAATTATTTTATCTTATACAGTATAACATTAATCCGACTATGTCAACTAAATATAATTTGCAGGGATAAAGATAAAACTTTAAAAAATATAAAGATAAAATTTTATATTTAAATATTTTGTAAGAAATAAAAATTAATAAAAAATAAATACAGGATTGAGTTTTTTTTCTATTATTATTATTATTATTATTATTATTATTATTATTATTATTATTATTATTATTATTATTATTATTATTATTATTATTATTATTATTATCTGCTTGCTATTGCAGCTCAAGTTGCACCATAGCTACCATAAAGTAATAATATTCCAACTGGAAATTTGTTTCTCAAAAATCTCTCACATGTGCGTATATATATTCAATCTGCAGTTCAAAATGTTCTCTTGACGGTCAAATGAATCATTATGAAATTTAGTTAGGAGATGAATTCGGTTGATTTCCATTCTGTATGCATGCAACAAAAATACCATATAATACGCATTAAACAAAAACAAAAAGTGGTAGAAAAAATAGTGCAAAAACTATTATACTTTATAATTAAGTGGCGCTTCATTATTGGCTTGATTTGTAATTATTTATAGACTTAATTTATGTTGGATGTTAAGAAATACTGTAGGAAATAACACAAAACAATTGGAAGTGCACCTTTATTGAAGAATAAAACTAGGCTTTTATAAAGCCATACAAGTGATAGAATTAACGAACTTACAGCTCATTTAGCACTTATTTAGCTAACTACCAAGACTAATTCAAACTAGCTAAAATGACTCTAACAAACTCTAAAGAATAGCTCTTGAATCAACCGAAATCTTCCAACAATCCCTCCCTTGAACTTATTGCCTAAGCAATTTAGTTCAAATTTGCAGCAGCATACATACCCAGTTTTTGACGAAACTTCTCAAAAGCATCTAACTTGAGGGCTTAGTCATTAAATCTGCAAGTTGATCTTGAGTACCACAGAAAACTAACTCAACAATACTATCTTTAGTGAGATCTCTGAGGAAATGAAACCTTACTCGTATATGCTTAGAACGACCATGAAAAACTGGATTCTTTGACAGCTTTATAGTTGAAGTATTGTCACACATTAAGGTAGTACAATCAGCTTGCACATGACCAATTTCCTTTAAGATTCTTCTCATCCAAATAGCTTGGCAAGCACACGCAGCTGCTGCTACAAATTCAGCCTCAGTGGTTGATAAAGTGACTATGGGTTGCTTTCTTGATGACCAGGCCACTGCTCCTTCACTCATCATGAACACATACCCTGAAGTGCTTTTGCTATCCTCCTTGTCTCCAGCGTAATCACTCTCTGTATAGGCCACCATTTCACTTACTCCTCCTTTCTTGTAAAAAATACCGTAATCCATGGTTCCTTTCAAGTACCTCAAAACTCTTTTTGCTGCTGCAAAGTGTAGTTGTGTAGGATTTGCCATAAAACGACTAATAAAACTCACAGTAAACATGAGATCGGGTCGAGTAGCTGTGAGGTACATCAAGCTCCCCACCATTTGCTTGAATTGAGTTGCATCTACTTTGATTCTTCTTTATTCGCATCGAGCTTTTGGCCAGGAACAATTGGATTACGGACAGAATTGCTTCCTTCCTGCCAAAACGACTTAGAACTTCAGCTGCATATTTTCTTTGACATATAAAAATACCATCAACCCTTTGCAACACCTCAATTCAAAGAAGAATCTCATCTTTCCTAAATCTGTCATGTCAAACTGCTTATTCATAGAATCTTTGAACTCACACAGCATCACTTCATCATCACTAGTGAACAGTAAATCATCTACATAAATACTTACAATTAGAATTTTACCTCCTTTTCTTTTAAGAAAAAGTGTGTGCTCACTAGGGCTCCTTTCGAATCCTTCCTTAATGAAATAGGACTCAATCCGACTAAACCAAGCTCTAGGTGCTTGTTTTAGTCCGTAAAGAGCCTTATGTAATTTGTAGACCATATGTTCACTTCCTTTCTTTTCATATCCTTTTGGTTGCTCGACGAACACATCTTCTTTCAATTCCCCATGCAAAAATGCAGATTTGACATCTAATTGGTAGAGATTCCACCCTCTTTGTGCAGCAAAAGCAATGATCATTCTTACTGTATCCATCCTTGCCACAGGTGCATAGACTTCTGTATAATCTATTCCATGCTGTTGGGAGTAACCTTTTACTACCAATCTCGCTTTGTATTTGTCAACTTCACCAAGCTCATTTAGCTTAGTTTGTAAACCCACTTTACTCCTATCTTCTTGGCTCTATTGGGTAGTTCTACCAACTGCCAGGTCTGGTTTTTCTCGATTGATTTGATTTCTTCATCCATGGCTGACCTCCATTTCAAGCTTTTAACTGCGTCCTCAAAGCTTGTAGGATCAGAAGACACTATAAGTGCTATGCTTGTCATGTTTACTTCATCATCTTCTGACAGTCCTTCACCAGATGTGTAATCCGTCATCCATGCTGGTGGATGTCGAGTTCTGCCCTCCCTTGCTGTCAAATCTTCCTCAGCAATTTGTGCTTCATTTTCTGCTCCATTCACATCTTCTATCGCTTCTCCTTCCTCATATGCAATTATTTCAATGCTGTCTCCCCATTCTAAATCCATCAGCTGCATCCCAATTCCACATACGACCTTCATCAAAAAACACATCACGGCTGACAATGATTTTGTTTGCAACTGGATCATACATTCTGTACCCTTTCGATTCGTCACTTACCCCAAGTAATACACAAATCATACTTTTATCTTCAAGCTTTGTTCTCTTAGCATCTGGTATGTGGACATGCCCCACGCAACCAAACACTCGAAAATGCTCCACTGAAGGTTTCTTTCCACTCCATGCTTCTTCAGGAGTCATATCCTTCACAGCTAAGGTAGGGGATCGATTTAAGACATGAATCACCCACTTAGCAGCTTCTGCCCAAAAAGTCTTGGGTACTTTCTTCTCTGATAGCATGGCCCTCACCAAGTTCATCACTGTGCGGTTCTTGCGCTCGGCCACTCCGTTTTATTGTGGAGTGTAGGCTGTTGTCAGTTGTCTCTTCACGGCTTGTTACTTACAAAAATCGTTGAATTCTGCAGAATTGAACTCCCCTCCTCTATCTGTTCTTAAACACTTAATAGACATTCCAATTTCTGTTTCTACAAGAGTCTTGAAACGTTTAAAGTGATAAAAGGTTTCTGACTTCTCTAAAAGAAAGTAAATCCATGTCTTTCGAGAAAAATCATCAATGAAACACAATATGTACCTCTTGTGACTTCTAGAGGCAGGTGTAATTGAGCCGCAGAGATCTGCATGAACTAGTTGTAATCTTTCTGTTGCTCTCCAGTGGCTCCTTTTGGGAATGGGAATCCTGTGTTGCTTGCCTTTCATGCATGCATCACAAATGACATTGGTATTTACAATTGGCGGCAAACCAACCACCATTTCTTTACTTTGTAATGTACGCAGTCCTTTGCAACTAAGGTGACCATAACGATGATGCCAGAGCTTGGACTGATCTGTGGTACTGATCTGCAAACACTTTTCTCCTTTTACTGTGATGGGTGAATCAGCAAACAACTTGAACATCCTGTTTGTACTCATGGTGGATTCTGCCATTTTCCCTTTTTGTGGATGATAGATGCTGCATACACCATCTTTGAACAGCAGTTCCAAACCCTTTTCTTGCAACTGACCCACACTCAAAAGATTATTTTTGAGTTCCGGCACACAATATACATCACCAATAGCATAACTGATGCCTTTCAAAACCAGCTTCACAACTCCCTTTCCAATCACCTTCATTTTTGTATTGTTTCCAAGCTTGACAGTATGAGAGAAAGTTGTATCCAAGCTTGAAAACATGCCCTGGTTCCCACACATGTGGTTTGAGCATCCTGAATCTAAAAACCACACATCACTTCTTTTGTCTTCATTGAGCTCCTCATATGCCATTAACAACAACTCGTCTTCCTCTTCCTCTTCTACCTCTGCATAATTTGCCTTCTTATTCCATCTTGGACATTCATACTGAAAATGACCCAAGATGTGACATTTATAACATTCAACAGTTGCCTTGTTGAAGGTTGTTTTTCCTCTTTCTCGTCCTCTGCCTCTAGATGACCTTCCTCTACCCCTTGTTCCAGACCTTGAATCTACCTTCAGAACTTGATCCTCATCCTCATTGCACACCCTTCGAAACTTCTGCTCATGTACCACTAATGAACTCTGCAATTCATCAATGGACATATTATCAGTATTTTTTGATTCTTCGATGGACACCACAACATACGTGAACTTCTCAGTTAGAGTTCGTAGAATCTTCTCAACAATCTTCGAATCAGGCATGTCTTCTCCATTGCTCCGCATCTTGTTAGAGACGGTCATCACTCTTGCAAAATACTCGGTGATAGTCTCATCTTTCCTCATCGATAGAATCTCAAACTCCCTTCTTAGTGAATTAAGAAGAGATTTCTTCACCTTGTCATTTCCCCCAAATTTTTGTTTCATTGAGTCCCAAACACTTTTGGCTGTACTACGATCCAGGATTTGTTCGAAGACAGTACGATCAAGTGCCTGGAAAAGATAGTGTTTGACCTGATAATCCTTGGTTCTGGCATCATCGAGCAACGCTTGCTGCGCCTCTGTCATCCTTGTCCCTTCTACTGGCTTATCGAAACCGTTTTCCACCAAACTCCATAGACCCTTTGCTCTAAGCAGGTTTTCCATCAGTTCACTCCAATGGTCGTAGTGACCGTCGAAGTGAGGGATCTTTGTCAGAGTCTTGTCGTCCGTCATTCTCTCAATATCTGCTCACTTGAAGACTGCTGCTTCTCTCTCTGGAAGCCTAGTGCAGGCTCTGATATCAATTGTTGGATGTTAAGAAATACTGCAGGAAATAACACAAAACAATTGGAAGTGCACCTTTATTGAAGAATAAAACTAGGCTTTTATAAAGCCATACAAGTGATAGAATTAACGAACTTACAGCTCATTTAGCACTTATTTAGCTAACTGCCAAGACTAATTCAAACTAGCTAAAATGACTCTAACAAACTCTAAAGAATAGCTCTTGAATCAACCGAAATCTTCCAACAATTTAAGTAAGAATTTTTCTCCTAATGACGTTTAAAAAATAACTTCACTTTTAATAAATCGATAAATTTTCGATGCACTCTATTTTCCTTACAGAATTTTTTTTGAAGCGATAATTAAATTAATAAAGTTCTATTTACAATTAATTAATAATTAAAGAATATGAACTTATGCAAATTAAAAATATATCTGTATCATATAAGGTTTTTATGCTCGTGAACCAATGCAGCAGCAACTTCTGCATTTATACATGTGACCCTGGTCAAGGGATAGTTGATCTAAACTACTCACTTAGAGACCTAATATATTCTAACTCCACCCAAAAAGTACAGAATCTAAAATAAGAGGGACAACTTTATAAATTCTATATTTTATGGGACTTACGGACGTAATTTTTATTTTATTATTTTTTTTTGTACAAGTAGTGTGATAATTATTTTATCCAAGTCTTTGTTGACAATTGAGCACTAATATTAATATAGATTTGGCTTTTTTTTTTTCATAGGGTAGAAATGCATCAAACTAATAATGTATCGGTATTTTATATTTTCTTTTTCTCATTTTAAAAGATAATTTTTATTTTTTAAGTGAATTAAGAAAATTATAAAAAGATCTCAATTTTATATTAAAAACTATAATTATTGAAAAATATATCATTTTATATTTTCAAGAATTTCATTTAATTTTAGTTAAAAGTAAAAGGTAACAAAAAAATATTTAATAAAATATATAGTAAATATGAGTATACATATAAATCTATTTCTCAAATTCCGAAAAAGAATATTTAAATTGGGACAAAATGAAATAAAAATAAACCTTTTAAAGTGAATTGGTATTTCATATATAAGAAAAACTATTTTTATAATTATTTTTTATTGCCGTTAGTTTTTCGTGCTGGGAATATGGAAAAGAATTTTTCTATTAATATATAATTTAACGGGTGGTTTACATATTTTAAAGAGGAGTGGAGGTAAATGCCTCTATCCCTAATTAGTAATTTCACTTAAAATAAATTATTTTATTAGTATATAAAAATCAGTTTTAGATAAATACTGTGGGTGGAGAAAGGAAGAGGTGGAATCCATTAAAGAGCATGCAGGAATTAGGATCTATTGCATTACATGTCGCCACCAGACATCGTCATGATGAAGTTGGTCTGGAGTGTTATAAGCTTATAATTAATTTTCATACTTTTAACAATGAAATTAAAAAGAAAGTTAAAAGTGTAAATCAGTTTCTAAAATTTATATTTTAAAATTTAATTGGTATAATATCGTATTTAACATTTTAAAATTGAAGTAATTTAATAATTAAAATGACAGTTGCTGCTCAAAAATTTGATACGTGTCACTAAAAAATTGAACACGTATTATTTTAGGAGATAAATTGCTCCAATTTTCAAATTTCAGAAAGCGTCATTATACCAAATAAAATTTTAAGATTTAAATTGTATTTTTTATCAAAATTTAGGGACCGATTTATACCTTCGGCCAAAAAGGAATAACTACAAATCGAAATAATAAACAGCCATATAAATATAATAATATTGCAATTGTAATTTATTGAAAAGGGAAAGCTTCGGAGACAAATAAGGTGTATGGAGAGTATCAAAGTCATTTGAGAGAGAAGGCAATAAGTCACTATAAGCTGGGGCTGTGGGCTATGGGCTATGGGCTATGGCCGAAAGCACATTCTCAAGATATTTTTTGCTTAAAGAATAAATTTCCAATCTTATGAGGCCATTGACTGATACGCACGTCAGATTAAAATCTAATATTATTTTATTTGTTATCTATGCATAGTGTACATTTACTGTGAAGAAAATCACTTTATAATTCATCCAATTTCAAAATATAAATAGTAATCAAGTATTTAATTTTTATAATAAGTACGTCGATAATTGAATACATGCAATAATTTTAGAATATAAAATTCATAAGTTAGTGGTCTAATATTATAAGATTGGTGACTCGCATACGGTGGCATAGCCACTTAGAAAGGAAGGGGGACAATTACCTCCCTAATTTTTGATTTTTTTATTATATATATATAATTCTTTACCACATGAATGGATGATTGCCTTTTTTTTATTTAACAATTTATTTATAATATTTATGTTATATTTTTATCGTAGCTTAATTATAAATTCTGTTTTCATTGCTTCTTGGATACCTTGTTCAATGTAGAATACTTACACTTAGTGGGCACACGGTGAATCACTCTCAGAAAGAATATGTTTTTTTTTCTTTAAAAAAAGTGTTAATAAGATAGAAACTAAAAGAATGGATTTTATGGAGCAGACAAAAGCAACCAAAACAAACAAGTAAAGAATCTTTGGAATAATTTTGTTCTACAACTTTCTTTTTTTTAAAATAAAATAAAATTATTTGATCACGTGTTTCACTTCCTATGCACCCCTTCCATTTTTTTATCTGTTATTTTTGAATAAAATTCAAATTTTATTTATCTGTAATTTTTAGACTTTCAATATAATTTAATTTGTTTTTTTAATTTATTTTTTTAATAAATTTAAAACCAATCAGATATAATAATTTAGTCTTAATTACGTAATTTAATATTAAATTTAAATTTATTTATTATTTTTTAATTCTATTGAAAATAATAATAATGACTGATAAAAAAAACAGATGGAGTATACCCCAATTAATCTTGCATTAAATACCTTACCAACTTTAAATAGAAAATTAATCCTAATTAATCCCTTTCCCTTTGAAAAAAAAAAGTTACCCTATGGTGGTCTTCATATTCCAACCATGGACTTCATTTGTATCCAATTTTTTATGGGTATGGGCCACGAAGGGCCCATAGTAATTGAGTTTGGCCCAAAATGTTTTTCCTTACCTTTAGAGTGAAGAGAATTTCTTCACCACATCAATGGCCAAAAATTTATTATTTAATAAACATAATATTTTTATTGATGAGTGTAGAATACTTTCCCAATTACATAAAAATAGTACATATTTGCAGATTTCTTTTGGACAAATCGATAGTAAACTATCGTTAAAAAAATCAATTTTAGAAATAAAAAATTTATTATAAAAATTACTCCAGATTTCACTTTAAAGGGTAAATTTCTATTTTTTACAAGAATTTAAAAAAATAATTAAAATCTCTAAATTTTATAAAAAAAAATTTTGCTATTGATAAAAATATCTTTCTATATTTTTAAAAATTTTATTTAATTCTAATTAAAAATAAAAAATGATAATAAAAATAAATATTTAATAAAATATATAATTAATAGAAGTATACATGTAAACTTATTTTTCAAATATCAAAAACAATATTTAAAATGGAATAAAATAAAATAAAAAAATAATAATATTTTAAAATGGGACAGAAAAAGTAATTTTTTTAGAAACACAAAACAATCTTCTTTCATTTTCACATAACAAATAAATAAATTGCTATATATACATAAAATACAAGACAATTGTCACTAAAATCAATCTTTTCCACTATATATATACAGAGTTTAAAAAATTGCTGCAATTAAGCAACATAATCATGATTTATGTTGCTTAATTAAACAATTAAATCGAAAATAAGAATATTGTGAAAATGATCAAAGTTTAATTATCATCCACTAAAGTTGATTAATGAAAGTAATTATTCTTTGTGTGCCAGAAAGGTTGTTTCTCTCCCGTCTTGCTGCCTAATTAATGACGAAATTAAACAAATTACAAAGTCCATAACAATTAATTAATTACAGTGTCAACTTAACAGAGGCTTCTTCGGATCGTACTCACTTTCCTCTTCTGTGCACCCTTCTTTCCCCTTTGCCCATAGCACAAAGTATAAACCAGCAAACATTAACACCATTCC
The DNA here is from genome assembly GCA_037975025.1 of Excoecaria agallocha. Taxonomy (NCBI): domain Eukaryota; kingdom Viridiplantae; phylum Streptophyta; class Magnoliopsida; order Malpighiales; family Euphorbiaceae; genus Excoecaria; species Excoecaria agallocha. The sequence goes on along the minus strand of CM075816.1, from coordinate 15,741,985 downwards.
AGCCACACTGCAATATATATTAAATTCAAACTTTTATTATACTTTGAAAAAATAAAATAAAATCTAAACCCAAATCACTACACTTATGTTCCGATAAATTTATTTTTTAAAATTAGGAAAATGCCCTTTTTTGGTGTGTGTCTGAATTTTTCGATTCAGCCCCTCAATTAAATCTGTTCAGTTCAGCCCATGAACATCTAATTTTACTCCATTAACTCATTATTGGATCGGATTGGATTACTTTACGTGTCAAGTGAAAGATGGATAATCGAAGGATCGGATTGGATTTGGTTAAATTTTTATAGATAAATTGGATCGAATTTATAAATCGAGTCAAAATTTGCAAAGTTTATAAAAGTGCATAGAAATTCTTTGAAAATAAATAAATAAAAGAAACATAAGTAAGTAGAGTTGTGGGTGACAAAATTACCTTCCAAGTCTGATATTGTCGCCTAAGGTAATTACAGAGAGAATAACAGAGATAACAGTGGAAATGGGGCTAAACATGGAGACTAGAACTGGACCTCTCTTCCTCATTGCCCATCCATTAAAGGTCACACTTGCTCCACCCACTGCACCCACCTGTGTTTTTCCATTGGATTATTAAATAAATATTTACTTAATTATAGTTAATTACTAATTAATTAATGAATTACCAGTGCTGAATAGCCAATCAGATGTCCAAGACTCTTGAGAGGCCAAGTAATTTTAAAGCTGGAATCACGAAACCACTGAACTATTGCTGTTATAATTGCACCAATCAATGATGTTATTGCACATAAAGATGTCGGTGCTGGAAAATCACCCAGAGTTGATGCCTGTAAAAAGCTCATAATATTAGCCGATTAAAACAAAACCTATTTTCTGATTTCTATGCAACATTTATTTTTTTATGAAGAACATTTCCTAATTTTCTTTTTTTTTTTTGTAAAAAAAAAAAATCTAAATTGACATTAAAAAAGATTATTGAGACAATTTATATCAACAAGTATCTAATAAGAATACTTTTAGAATTAAACTTGAAATATCACAATTCTACAAAGAGTTAATTTATAAATTTCCCTCCTAAATTATCACTATTTATTAAATTTCTCTCATAAACTAATTATATATTAAATTATTTTTCTAAACTTGTTAAAAATATCATATTACCTCTAACAAAAATACTTGTCAGTTCACAAAAAACGTGAATAAAAAATAGATAACTTGATATTTGTAAAAAGTTTTAAGAGATAATTTAACATTTTCAATAGTATAAGATATATATTTTTTTTTATATTTTAAACAATTTCGAGTCGCTAATATGATAATTTATATAATTTCAGGAGATAATTTAAAATACAATTAGTTTAGATAAAAATCTAATAAATGATATTAATTGAAGAGAAAATTTATATATTATCCCTTCTAGGTACTACAAAATGGAAGAGATTGAAATAAAATTACCTGCAAAACGACATTGGAAGAAAGAACAAAAACAGCAACCATGAGATATAGGCAACCGATCATCTTATCCTTGTCAAAAATAACATCCATTTCAGCAGACTGAGAACTGTGCATTAGGCTCATTATGAGTGCACCTGCTACACACAGCGATGCCCCTAATATCTTCACTTTGCTGTATATGCAACTTAGCTTTACTTTCTCTAACCTGCGTTTCATTTTCTTTTTTAATTTAACATTAATCTATCTAATTAATTCCATATGTTGATTATGGAAATTCCTCCTTTGAATAAAGAAAAAGACAGTGAATAATTACCTTGCTGTCCATGCAATTAGGAAAATAAGTCCTGGAGCAAGATTTGGCATTGCTGTTGCCAGTGCTGGTGAGGTTAGCTTTATCCCTTTTAACATAAACGACTGGAATAAAGTCACCCTGCCAAAAATTATAACACCAAAAAAAAATTAATTTCCCCAAATAAATAAATAATGGAAATTTACACACACATATATATATACACACACAAAAAATTACGATTTTTTTTTACAATTTTTAGGAGCAGAAATGATGAAATTCGAAAAACATAAAAAGAAACCTCCTTACATACCCCATAAAAGAGATCATAACAAGCTGGATTGCCAGCTTCATAGTGAGTTCCTTAGGCCATTTGCTTCTGCATAATATAATTAACAATCAATAATTTCATATATATATATATATATATAAAGAGAGGAGGAAAATTAGAAAAAAGAAAAAGAACCTTTCAAAGAAAATGGCAGGAGGAGAGGTGATGAGGAAGGTAGCGAGAGAAGTGAAAATAAGAAGAGTATATTGAGAAAACCCGATCGACATTAAATAACTTAACAAAACTGCATTTCCTGCATACACAAATTGCACTGCTATACATCCTCCTATTATCACCAAATCTTCTATCATCTCCTTCTTCATCGCCCCTCTGCAATTCTCTAGCTATTTACAATAATTTCCAACTCTTTTTTGCTTTCTCCTTCAGAAGGGTACGCAAAAAAGATAGAAATATCTCTTCTTCTTCTAGTCTGGATTTATTGCCAGATAACTCTGCCACCGATTAAAAACACCCACCAAATGTTGCTGCTTTTCCTTAATTCTCAGGTTCTTTGTAGGTTTGTGCGTGTTAGAAAATTAAATGATCGTCCCCAGCTAATGTTCATAAATAATGAAGGCATTTCTACCAGTCTTATCTCCTGGTTCTTCGGTAGAGAGAGAAACATTTGTTTTGTCCTTTTTTAAGATATTTGGTTGATAGAGATATGAGCCGTATCAACCTGTTCCTCCCTATCTTTTCTCAATCAATATTTCCATACTCTTTTTTGTATAATTACAGATCATATGGAGTAATATTACAAATAAAAATGACAAACCATACATACCTCCTTAAGTCCATTACATACATCTGTGCTCCCTTAAATGTTGTACATATGGCACAATTAAATAAAGTTAATTTGTAATTCAATTCAAAAATCCAATGCCGTATGATCGTGTCATAAGGTATTTAATTTTAAAATGAAACTACGAATTTAATAACGCATATTTCAATTTTTTTTAGGGAATTTAATTTTATATAAGAGTCTAATTTTAAAGTCTGAATTAATTGCACAAGTTAAAGTTTTTAATATTATATAGTAAATGTGTAGTAAAGGCACGTGACATAACATTACATTCAAACCTCAAATAACACTTTGAAGTTTAGTTGTTTGGGAAGAGTTTGGTAAGAAGGATGTTTCCATCTGCTAACACAAAAATCAGCTGTAATAATAGTTCAACATTTGCATTTCAGGTTTCGTTTCCTTTGAATAACTAGCGGTCGCACACATTTTAACTTCGGTTTAAATGTACTCGTAAGTCAGCTTACGCTTACTTCTCCTATATAAAAAAATAAAGGATATTAAATTAAATTCTTCCAAAACAAAGTCAATGATTTTTATATTTTCATGCCATAAATTATTTTATAATTCATATTTAACACTTTCTCATTATGTAATTGATAATACTTAACATTATATTTTATTAGACCTGGACCAAACTCGGTCCAAAGGATAACTAGATAAAATGATCCAGTATAGCCTAAATCTAACGCTCTTGAAGTTTGATGTATGAGCGAACGGATGCGCACAGAAATCAAAGAGATAAGACTGTCCGATTGGATAGATAAGGTACGTCCTTCAACAGTCTGTTGACATATACATCCATCCCATCTATTACTTGTTTCACGTTGCACTGACAAGGTTATCTCACATTTAAATAGCACACATTGCCCTCTTAATATTTTCTCTCTCTAAATTTTTTACCGACTTAAGTTAGTACGTTCCGACCGAACTAACCTTCTTGCGGATTCAAAAACCGCTCAACCCGATTGGATTCTACTACCATCCTCATTATGGTATAACACAAACTCGACCACCATAAACGGCCTCCCCTCGTAAAATCTTAGGATTTATCAATAATCTCATTAACAACTCAAGAAAACAGTTTAGCCAAGAATTTTTTTTTTTACAGAGAAAGAGAATTTTAATTCATTATAATAATTTTTGATAAATGCATACATACAATATTCAATCCAACATTATATTTTTGAAAAATGAAAGCAAAGCGCACACTAGCACTCCCTGTCTGCTACATTTCTACGCAAAGATATCTACTGAAGGGACTCGGACAAGTCCTGCAAAAGCAATATCATACTTATCAGTTACTACCCAACAACACTGGCGCCGATATTTCACTAAAGAACAACTCTGTGGATAAAATCAATCAAAATGTTGAATCTTGGTCCACTCTCATGTCAATTCTTGCTCATGGCGGACCCAGTAGAGAACCGGCACTGTACAGAGCCTCTAAAATGCTTCACTCTGTTAATCATCTTGATGGGTACTCTCTGGTTCACTTGCTTCGAGCTTCCACGGACCTGGGCTTCAATTCTTATTGTTTACAGCTTCATAGCTACATTTTGAAATCTGGGTTTGGCGCCAATGTCTTTGTCTCCACTGGTTTGGTCAGATATTATAAAGTAACAGAGTCGATAAACGAGGCCTACGAAGTGTTTGTTGAAATTCCTCAACCAAATGTAGTCTCTTGTTGGAACACCTTGATTTGTGCCTACTTGCGTGCTGGGCAATTTAGGAGCGCTTTGAATTTGTTTCTTCAACTAGAGAGGTCTGGTACTCGTCCAGATTCTTACTCATTCACTGCGGCTTTATCTGCTTGTGGTCATATTAATATGTTGCAGCTTGGCAAGTCAATTCATTGTAAGATTTTGAAATATGCGTTGGAATATGGAATTGTTGTTGGGAATTGCTTGATTGATATGTATGGGAAATGTGGTTCTGTTGAGGAGGCAATATGGGTCTTTAGTGAAATGATTGACAAGGATATAATCTCTTGGAACTCAGTCATTGCAGCTAGTGCTAGAAATGGGAAACTTGAATTGGCATACAGTTTTTTCTATCAGATGCCTCAACCTGATCCCATCTCATATAATGAAATGATTCATGGCATTGCTCAGTTTGGCAATATAGAGGATGCTGTTGCTATTTTGTTGAGTATGCCAAACCCAAATTCATCTTCTTGGAATTCGATCATAACAGCCTGTGTGAACAAAAATCTTGTACAGAAGGCATTGGCCTATTTTGCTAAAATGCATTCGGATGATATTGACATGGACGAATATACTTATTCGGTTCTTTTGAGTGGTGTTGCCAGTCTTGCTACTTTGAAATGGGGAACGCTGATCCATTGTTGTGCACTAAAAGGGGCTCTGGATATATCTGTAGTTGTAGGGAGTGCTCTCATTGACATGTACTTCAAATGCGGGCAAGTGAACAATGCCGAATCAGTATTCCGATCATTGGCTAGAAGGAATTTAATAACCTGGAACGCCATGATCTCAGGCTATGCTCACAATGGCGATGCATGTAACGTGATCAGGCATTTTGAGGAGATGAAAATGGAAGAGGATTTGAAGCCTGACTGGATTACCTTTCTTAATGTCATTGTTGCATGCTCGAGTTGGAGGTGCCATTACAGAAGGCGATTCAATACTTTGAAGCCATGGTCAATGATTATGGGATTAAACCAACTGTTGAGCACTGTTGTTCAATGATTCGGCTTATGGGAAACAGAGGGGAGGCATTGCAGGCAACAAGGATGATATATGAACTAGCATTTGGGTCATTTGGTGTAGTTTGGAGGGCTTTGCTGAGTGCTTGTGGAACTTGTAGAAATTTGAAGGTCGCAAGCATTGCAGCGGCAAAGGTTATTGAATTAGAGGGGGATGATGACTATGTTTATGTGATGATGTCTAACATATTTGCATCCTATGGCAGATGGAAAGATGCAAGCAAAGTGAGAAAGATCATGCATGACAGGGGAGTGAGAAAAGAAGTTGGCTGTAGTTGGATTGAGGTGGATAGAGAGCTGGTCCATAGCCATCCATGTTGAAAGATAACGATGTAGATTAGAAATGACATTGGCAACTGAGATTCACAGAGACGATAAGACTATTCCATTCACTGGTTTCCAATTGACTGATTATGATCTAACAGTCAAATTCAGAATGCGAAAATAAAATTTATTACATTCTCGTCATCTTCCCGAAGTCTCTCTTTCATTTTTCTTTTCTTTTAATTTCTAATTCTACCAACCACAAGACATGGTTAAAAAAGCAACAAGGAAAAACCAAGTTTGGGAAGTGTACGTTAATAATTTATTGAAACTTTTACTCAATAAGTATTCATTGATTGCATGTAAGAACCATAGCTTTTATTGTACCCCTCAAGAACAAAATACAGCTTTACTTTTAACATTTCAGAAGAATGTGCTCTGTTATGAAGAATCAAAATCAGCATGCGTGCTTTAAAGGTTCAGCGGCAATTATAAATTGAAAAAATTCTTCACAAAGGAAAAGCTGCCTGGCCTTCCTCTACCACCATGCGAAGATAAATTTCTGATCAAACCAAATTCTCCTAACAAATCACCTTGGAACTGACAAGCCAAGCTCTGTAGAGATCAAGGATGCAAATAAAAGGATCAGAGAACGGACAAGTTGGAAATGTATTCCATGAATGCAGAACAGATATGGCTATGAGTATTCCAGTATAAATTACCAGCAGTTTCTCTCTCACTCACTCTCTCTCTCTCTCTCTCTCTCTCATCTCAATCAATGCAGTAATCCTGTGTACACTTCTTAATAATTCATATGGCAATTTCACCAATAATCACAACCCTAGGTTTTGAAAGGTTAAAATCGTCTTAAAGGCAAGAACAAAAGTTATGCAACAAGGATGATCTCAAGTAAAATTCAGATTAATTATAGCTACAGACTGTACAGTTGATGGCAAGACCCACCTCCAAAAACAGCATACACGTTTCACGTGCCATCAATTCCATCTGGGAAAAGGAGATAAGGTTACCATACTACTTTCAATTACTAATAAATATTTAATTCATGTGTAAAGTTCATGTACAAAATATCTGTGATTTAAGGAAAAATAGCTACATGATTGCTCCTACTCTTCCTCCTATTCAATCCGTTCTTATTCATGTCCAGATTCATGATTCCACAATGCAGCACAAATTGTCAAATATTGAGAAGTCTACTAAATTGAAAAAAAAAAAAAAAAAAGGAAAAGGGAGAAGAGCAAGAAGCCGCTGCTGAAATACTTCTCACTGATGTCTTTTATGATAGCAGCTTCCTTGTATCAAGCAATTTATTTTGAAAATCATAATATTTTTACCATCATTGACAACTCAATTGCTCAAAAACAGTATAGTGTCAGCAAAATTATCGAATTTAGACACATTCACAAGAATTGAGCAACCAAACAATAATATTACAGCGGTTTAATATCTTATTCCATGAAAAGGAAAAAATTCTTCATGTGTTAATATTTAAGGATCACCTCAAAACTCTCAAAACAAATTTCAGTTCTGCAATCAAATGGATAAGCACATAAGCTAATAGCGACTGTAAAAGATATGCCCCCATTCCGATAAAAGCAAACAGTTTTAAAACATTAAGAAAGCACTAATAGTTTCATACTTGATAAAGATCCAGTGGGCCATAATTAACAGGTCCCCAGTTTATTTCATGTGAAATTATGTGCCTGCAGGAACCAAATATTCTAGTCAGATGGTGTTAAACGCGATTAAAACTCAAGTCCTAAGAGCGCCCTAAATTGTTTTAACTGCTGAATGAGGAAACCATTAAGATATCAAAGATAAAACTCAGCAAAGAACCAACCCAGTCGATCTAATTTCTAAGACCCTGATTTAAAAGTTGAATTGTATATCCAACCTCGCAATAGCATTACCTTAAAAACTGTGGAAAAAAGAATTCATCTAATTGGAGCTTGCAAATTTTCAGCCCAAAGTTCTAACTTCATAATTTCTACAATGCCTATATTCTCATATAGTATCCTTAACACTCACCTTAAGGATTAAGCTCACTGAATTCGTATTCCTACCTAACAAAATATTCAAGTGACCCAGATGAGAAAAACGGGATTCGATTCAATGTAGAGAGAATCAGGCAAAGTAAGCGCCTTTGAACAGATAAACAAGCAACCTCAATCTCTGAAACTATGGATTAGGCATTTGGACAAAATTTCAATCACAGGCAGAGACAAAATCAGGCAATTAGTTTAGGAGAAGCAAAAAAAAGGCTACTCACAGTCTAAAAAAATTTTAGAGTAACAAAAGCTATTAGAGGCCGGGAGAGGTGCAGCAGAGTGTACCCTGAGAGAGCGCTCGGCAACTCCTCGATGTAGTGCTCAAGCACGACGTCATCCTCGCCACCGCCACCGCGCTATGCAGCGGCAGCATCGACTGCGCGCATCCCAGCTCAGACGGAGCCCTAAAGAACAAGAAATCATTCTTATATAATTGAATTATAATGTAAGCGAATATCTCCATAAATACGCATCTATACTTATGTGTATATACCTGGAAGAGAATGAGAAGCGACGAGGAAGAGAAGAGGAAGGGCTTGAAGGGGGAGGGAAACGAGAAGAAGAAGATGAAGTAGTGGTTGATTTAGGAGCGTTGGATCTTAGAGTGGACTTAATGGAGGATAGGGATGACCTGGACAAGAATCTTCTGCACGAAGAAGCCATGACTGGAGCTGAGGAGAGATCTGGATATCGAGCAGAAATTGATTTTACGGCGTAAGGGTTTATGGGTTTAGGGAAAGACAGCAACATCGGGTCGGATTTCGGGCCAAGAGAAACGTTGGGTTGACTCTTGGGCTTTTTATATGTTTGGGTTTTGAAAAAGAATAATCACAAGATTTGGCTAGTTCCTTTCATTTTTTATTTTTTTAGGCAAAATCTATTTTCCATCCCTAAACACTGAGATTTATTCATTATCTAGTGGACATAGCAGTTGGTTTTATTAATCTATTACAATTAATTATTCAACAAATTACTATTATTAAGGAAAAATAATAACTATTTATTTTTAGGATGAAATGAGATAAAATAACACCGAAATATATATTTTTGATACAAGCTAACTATTTAAAAGATTTCGGTATTGTAGTTGGTTTATTTTTTTAATGAAAATACAATATTATTATATATGATTATCCACTGCTGATTATATTTAATTCAAATTATGGAAAAATTATGATTATTATTAAATGCATCAAACTCAATTGTAAAAATGACGCAGGATTACCTAATAATTTTTTCTTTTCTTTTCTTTTCTTTTTTATTTTACGGGTCAATGCTCGACTTAAGATACACGAGTCAATGTTAGAGTGTAATGCTCCACCACCAATTCTATTATAGTCAACGACGCTTCCAATTAATGACTTTCTAAGTTTAATTGGAAATTTACTTATAACTTGATCAATTTTATGACTTTTATTATACATCTATTTCAAACAAGATTAGCCGATTATCAGACTCTTCTATTATCAATTTTTGATTCATAAAATTTAATTTTCGAGATTTTATTATCATTTAAATCAGCCAATATTTATTATTTTTTTAAACTATTTGATACCAAAATTATTGTAATGGAGCACAAGAAGTTTCTATAATTACGTAAAAGCCTTAATAAGGGAATATTGTCTTGGATATTAAGTAATACCTTGGGTTCTTTCCTGTTTCAGTTTAGGCATATATCCTTTAGGAAGATGATGCCTATTGCCTATTGCGTCCGGGTGAAGCGGTAGCATCTGATACAAGCAATAACGGTTTATATATAGTTTTTTTTTTTTTTAAGTAATTAGATTTTTGGTGCTATAATAAAAATATTTAGGATTTTGATGTGTTAAAAAACGATAAATTTTTTGCCATTTTGTATCAGTGTGAAATTTAAAAAAAAAATGAAGGAATAAATGTCAGAAAAACGGCAACCTTAATTGCCGTTTTTCAACTCCAAAACAACGCGGTTTTACATTTGATAGGATTTGCTTGAATGTGAATCTCGACCTCACAAATAACTTCAACTATAATTGACGTTTTTCATTGAAGTTGGAAATTGTCTTCTTGATTTCTGTGATGTTATTTATGGAGCTTCCATTTTCTCTTATTCTCCCATTTGTCCCATATATAGAAAAGGCATCCATCTTTCCATGAAATTAAAAATGAAAGAATATTTCCTATCTCTTCCTTTAATGAGTATAAAGCTTGAACAATTTGTTACAGTGTACATAAAAAAATCTAATAATTTGTAAAAAGAAAAAAAAAAGGGAAGGGGGGGTGTCATCATGAACACAAAAACGCTAAGGCAGCCACTAATAAAGAAATGGTCCACTTTGATGTTCTTCTTTTTATACAAATTCCCAAATTAGAAGAATTTTCAGACTCCAACAAAGAACTAAACTTGAAATTAGGGTTTGAACCATATAAAGCTTGTACACCTTCCACGTCATCAATCTTTAGGTCCACTTTCTTTGTCCTAGGTCTCAAACTTGGATACATCACTGCTTCTTTGACCGAGGAATGAGCTAACCCAAGTATATGTCCTATCTCATGAGTTGCCACCGATTCCAAATCTACGGCAACTCTTGACTTAGACTTTCCAAAATCAACGGCCCACGTTTCTGTTTCATCTAGATGAAGTCTACCATTTTCTGGGGAAAAAGCATGCGCTAGTACTCCTAACACCCCATCAAATGGCTGTCCGTCGCCGTGATCGTGCTTGAACCACCCGATTTTCACTTGCGCGGATTCATAATCTTCCACTTCCCTAAAACTCACCGGAATCACCGACGCCCACCGCGAAAATGCTCTCTTGAAAACACTCTTTATTTCGTTCAAATTTATGTAATCGATCATGTTTTCCGGCGAGAATGCGTAGGTCAGATCCATCGGAGTCTCCTTTGCCCACCTCGGCTTACCGTAAAAGTACGCGAAATGTCGGGTCACGTGCATCAGGTCAGTTTTTTTATGGAGTGTGTCGCTCACTCCGCATCTCGGAGAAATGATTGTGGAGATGGTATCGGAGTCTAACTTTCCGGTTACCGGTAAACCAAGATTGGTTTGATAAGCTCTGACGGTGGATTCGAACTCGGAATCAAAAATATCAGTGAAATTAAACTGTTTGCCGGGAATCGGGAGGTACCCGAACCGGCTGAAGTATTTCTTGAGCTCTGACATGCCGCTGACTTGACTGCCTTGGCCGGCATCTAGGAAGCGAGTGAAATTATGCCACATGGAGTTGTGGGTATCGTTGGTTATGACAGTTACAGTATCCGGTATGAGTCTGGCGGGAGAAGAAGGGCGGGAGAAGAAGAGGAAGGAGATGGAGAGTAAACTGAAATAACTGAAAAACGGAAACATAGCTATTTTTTTTCTTAAAAAAAAATGTGGCAGTTATGTTGGGAACTGACTTTACGGAGAATTTAATTATTTGGGGTTTTATAGTGGAAATTAAAAGAAATCGAGAACTGATGAGATTAGATGTAGGAGCAAAGGCACAAGAAAATCTGGTGAAAGTTAGGAAGATTCCTCCTTTGCGTGCCTTTTCTCTATACAGATTCTGACTTTGATGGGTGTTTAACTGTTCTGGTGGGTAAACCACTGTCTAATCTTTATTATTTATTTAATTAATTTTCAAACTCCGATCATATTTTTTAGAATTTATTTTGACACACTTAAAAATTAAAGATTAGGGTTAGGATAAGATGATAAAATAATAATAATAATAATAACAACATTCGAGTTGTTCGAGTTTAGATGAGAAGGAGGCTATGTTTGTTGGCCAAATTTAATTATGCTGATGCTAATTATATTGCTCCTTTTAATTATTTTATAGGGAAGGTTAATTTTGTTGAACTAGCTGGAAAATGTTTGATGATCTGAATTTATTCAAGTTTAGTGCTTTATATTAAACCACAAAACGGAGTCGTTGCTTCAATCTTTGTTTTGTTGACTGCTTTTATCATTTAAATCGCTAAATGGATTAAGCACCTAGGCTGGTAGAAATTGATTTTTATATTAAGTATGCTTATCATATAATTGAGGTTAGCTCTATATTATAGAATGTTTAATACCTATATCAATTTAATTAAAAATACTGGATAATTGTACATTTTTATTTATTTATAGGATTTTTTTTCGATGTTTTCAACTATGCAGATGATGACCAATTGCACAGCTTAATTATTTGGATTTATAATAATAAGGGGGGTTAAGTAATAATTAATTAAGGACTAGCTAGGTCAAGGTCGATTTTGATTTCGCTTTCAAAAGAGCAATATTGAGAGAATTTATCAACAAATGACGCCACCCCATTAATATGAGTCCAATTATGAAGAAATAGAAATATACTTAAATCATTTTCAATATAATTATTGGGTGGGTCCATTTCCGGAGGAAACAAAACCCATCAATGAAAGTTAATTATCTATGCCCAAAAGTATCCAAATTATTTGTCGCCTTTATCAACATATCCTCCTTTCTAATTTATATATATATGTTTTGCCTTTCAATGTTTATAGCTATAAGGTATCCTTTTGCCGGATTAAGCAATAAATGGACTCCAATATATAGCTTGGGGTTAGAATTTACATGTTAATTTTATTTAATTTTAATGTACGCTTGAGTCTAAACTTTTCAAAAAAAAAAGAATATACTACTAAATCATGGGATATAATGGCATGTGCGTATATTAGGACCATTTGATTGCATCCCGCTTCTCAAATTGTTGACCGAATGACAACGTTTAATTATTGACCGAGTGGTAACTTGTTTTTTTTACATGTGCTGGTTCTTAATTCGAAATTTATCCGCTCTTTTGAGGATATTGTGTAAGGGCCCATAAGGTTGGCCTATTATTGATAATTGGGTTTCTCGAATCATTTAAATTTGATTGATAATATTGGGCTAAAACCCTCTCTCTGAAATCTGGCTGGGCTGGGCTTAAACTTCGTAGCCCAGTTAATTTCTTTTCAGTAATGTCTGAGGCTTTTTTTCCTGTCTCCTTCCATTTGGTCTCTAGGTTCAATAGATGTTTTACATTATTTATTAGGTACATTACTTATTAGGCTGAACGTGCAAATCGCCATTAAAATTTGGTAAAAAGTATAATTCAAACTTTAAAATTTAATTTAGTATAATATCACTTTAATATTTTAAAATTAAAATAATTTGATCCCTTAAAATAACGCGTGTCCAACCATTAAGTAGTAGTATTCAATTCTTAAGAGTCAGTTATCATTTTAGAAGGTAAATTGTCCTAATTTTGAAATCTTAATGGTAACATTATTCTAAATTAAAATTTAAATATTGAATTATATTTTTTGTCAAAATTTAGAAGATGATTTGTATTTTTGGCCTTCTTCTTCTTCTTCTTCTTCTTCTTCTTCTTCTTCTTCTTATTATTATTATTATTATTATTATTATTATCCATAAGCATTTAACGTAAAAAAAATAGACTGTAAAAACAACTCTTCATAAGCATTTAACGTAAAAAAAAAAATTAGACTGTGAAAACAACAACAACAACAATAATAGAGCAAGGTGATCTCATGGTCACAAAATGCGCAAACCTAGCTAGTGATAAGGCAAAACAATTTCCCCTACACATTATGAAATGGAGTGTGCATTAGGTGTATCTACTTATTGTTCATGTGCAAGGCCCATTTCCGGATTATATTCACCGAAACTGCATTAAATGCGTCTGCTACGGCATTAAATTGTTCTTTCTTCAGCTTTGAATATAACCGTGCTGCTAATTTTGGAACTAGAACATTCCCCATACTTTTATTTTTATTTTAAGGGAAAATGAAACAAATAATAATAGTAGATAATTCTATCAATTCTTATCACTTACGGAAGTACACCGCAAACATGAGTACTCAATTATTTCACCCGAATTATTAATTAATTATTGAACTTATCCATATATAGTACGTCGTGCCTTTATATGGTTAATTTAATTGCCATGCACGGGTGGATAAGCTGAGTCTGGAATCAGCAGTCTGGGCGAGCTACGCAATACAGTTGTTTATCTTTTATTCATTAAACTAAAGGCTCAATATATTAGGCTGCCTTTTTTATATATATATAATTTATTTAAATGCTTAAATCTTTTAAAAATGATTTATTGAGCATGTATTTGTAAACTTTATAAATAATAAATGTAAATTCATATCTGTTTTCACCATAATGATTCTAATGCCACATCAATACAGTCAAGTATTATGCATTCTAATTTTTTAAAAATAGTGTAAATTTATATTTATTATTTATAAAATTGATAAATATATATATTAAATAAGCCAATATTAAATTTTAGGTGTTGAAATGGATTATGAAATTAAGTTTAAGTATCTTTTAGGGGTATTAAGCCTAAACTAAATGATTACTTTAAATACATAGCAATTTTCCGCAAGTTAGTTAACCAATCGACTTCTTCTTCTTTTGTCCACGCAAGTATTCTACATTACTAGATAGATTGTTGGGTTAAATTAAGTACGTTGCCTTAAAAGCACGAGTTATGTACAATTTACATTTTCTTATAATTTATTGGATAAAAATAAATATAAACTTAATTTATTAGTTGATTTTTGTATCATTTGGGATGTAATGACGTAAATCTCTTATTTTTTAATGAGAGATCTTGGATTCAATTTTTAATAATAAAATATTTCTAAATATTTAAAAATAAATGCCGAATTTAAATAAACAAATTAGTAAATTTTAGATACCAAATAAATTATATTAAAAAAATCATCTAAAACTAATAGATGTTGCTAATAATTAATGAAGAACCATCATAAATCATTGCTCCCTCCATTTTTTTTATTTATCATTTTTTTTATTTTCATAATAATTAAAAACTACTGCTAATTAGGACTAAATTTAATATTAAATTGCATGATTTTCACTAAATTATAAAATCTAATTATTTCTAAATAAATTAACTTTTATTAAAAAATAATTGAAAAAAAATTACATTAAAAATTAAGAAATAATAGATAAATAAAATTTAAATTTTATTAAAAAATAACATATAAAAGAGATCAGAATGAGTATTTAACACTGATGCTCTAGCCCATTCAATACAACTCATCATAAAAAAATTAAAAAAATAAATAAAATTTCTTGTCCAAACTTTATTTTGATGTTCAAGTCCTATTTTGAACTAGAGAATAAAATTAACACGTTCGTTAAGGACATCAAAAATATTATAATAGCGCATACAATATTATTGAATAAGAAAACCTAGTTAGTATGTTTTTTGTGATTAAGAGCTAATTAATGGAACTTTAATTCTCAACTTGCAAGAAAGTAGCTTTATATTCAATTTCAATGACAAATGCCACTATATATATAATTCCAACCATCATTTTCAAATTTTTTAGTTAATGAATTATTAACAATTTTTAATTTGAAATCACAAAAGGTGTAACTTTACTTTTAATATTTGATAAAAAAATGCAATTTTATTTATAATATTTCAATTACAGCAATATTATTTTTTATATTTTAAAATTATAAGAAATTTGCTTCAATTATATTATGATGTATCTCATATAAATATTCCGCGTCTATTTTGCTTTTATTAAAATATAAAAAATAATATTATATTAATTAAAATATTAAAAATAAAATTATATTTTTTTCAAATATTATAAGCAAAATTACACGTCAAGTGATTTGAAATTACTCACGGAAAAAAGTTCATTCAAACTTTCGATAACACAATTATGCCAACCTAAGTTTTCCCCCAGGCAACCTCGTTTTAATACAAATTCTACTTATATATATATATATATATATAATTCCACTATACTATTATTTAATTAACTATTATAGAGATATTAAATTATTTATGGTCGAAGTTAAAAGTGTTGTTTGACAAAACACATTGATCTTTTCATAGAAACTTCTTTTTTTCTCCATAAGGAACTCCGTTTCTATTGGAAAATTTATTTACAATTTAGTAGTAATAAATTTATTATATTGTTGTTTATCAAAATATTATTTTTTTAATCAAATAAAAACCATGCATGGTTTAACAATACTACGTCGTTTTCTAATTAGTGTTTGAATAATAATTTAATTGACAATCCATTTCTTCTGCATATCTGGAATTAATGTCTCGTAATTGCAGGGATCGACATGGGCCCACCAAAATAAATTACTTACTTCGATTATTTTTATTAATCATTTTTTTTTATTTTCACTAAAATTAAAAAATAATAAATAGAATTAAATTTAGTATTAAATTACGTAATTAAAATTAAATTATCAAATTTAATTGGTTCTAATTTTATTAAAAAAAAAAAATAAATTGAAAAAATAAATTAAATTATATTAAAAATTTAAGAATTACAGATAAATAAAATTTAAATTTTATTCTAAAGTGACATATAAAAAAATGGTGGGAATAATTTCGTAAAGCATAGATTGAACAAAGACATGCATGATTTGCTTCTTTTAATAAAGGCAATATCAACTTCAAGAATACTATCATACCTAAAAAAGGAATGATAAGAAATTTGGTGACGTGTACAGTATATAATTTCATTTTCTAAGAAGCCATTGGCTTGGCGATAATAAACTTTGTTAGGCAATAATATTGAGTGATGTCTCTGTTGATTAATAAATCACAGTCATTCATGTAACATTAATTTGATATATACTATATATTATAGAAGATGACATTTATTTAGTGGACCACCCTCATGAAATGACTATTCCTTTGACCGATGCTATAAAATTTGAACTTATCATCATCATCATATAGTTTTGCACTTTGTTCAATGAAAGCTGACATTATTTTATTTAATTGTATTTTTATAAGTAAAAACATTCATAGTAATTATAAAAAATCCACATTGGGAAAATTTTAATAAAATATTTATTTTAATTCATTTTTTATTTCTTTTTTGTTTTTAAAATTTGATATTTGTATATTTATTCCACCTCTACTTAACTCATTGTCCCTATCGAGACTCAGTCATTAATTGTTCTCCCAAACTTAAACAGAACGGTCCTAAAAAGCTAGGACCACAAAACCAATACAAATGTCTTACTATTAGAAAAATAATTGTAGCATAAATATATTAATGTCAAAAATATATGTAAAATATTTTATTTTGATTAGAATCTATTTGATTCAATTTTAATTTTTTATGCCAATTAAGTTAATTTTTATTTTTTAAGAGTTAAATTAATTATACTAAAACATAAAATATTTAATGAAAAATACATTTTTCGGTTTCTAAACTTTAATATTATTTTACACTTATACTTTCATAAATTAACATTGTATCCTTATACTTTTTAAATTGCTTATATTAAATTTAATTAGACAGTATTGACGGAACTAAAATACACGTTCTTAATTTCAAGTGGGGTTAACTTAAAACCGCTGTCAAATTTATTAAGACATAAACAATTAAAAATACGTCAATTTATTATTTTTTGCATCTCTTAAATAATTATATTTTTTTATTTTTAATAGATTTTATAGTTATTTTAAATTGATTTTATAAAAATTAATAGAAAATATATTTGGATTCTATCAATTTAAATGGGACGTTGGTGTCAATTTTTGAAAATAAAAGAGATCCGATATTGAAAATGATAATGCGTTTTTTTCAACGTTTAATTGACAAGGCAAATTCAAGGGAACTATTTGACCGCTGAGCCAAACCAAAATCTAATTATTAAAATAAACTAACAAGAGCAACTACATTTTATAGTAAATGGATATAATAATAATAATAATAATAATAATAATAATAATTGATAATTATAAAAAAAATATCTCCAAGAGTCAAATCAAGTCGGTCCAACAATACTTGACATGGTTCAAGCTCATTAATAAAAAGGCGAGAGCATAAGTTAAAAAGATAAGATAGGAATGCGATGTCCGATCGGATTGATGGGACAGCACATCCTGTCAATCCACTGACACAAGTCAACGCCCACACGCTCCATCTACTCTCACCTGCTCCAACTGCCGGTTATTACTCCCCGAGATACTCAATTACCCCTTTCTCTTCTATAAATAACCTAAAATACAATGACTCCACGTATTAAAGGCTCCAGGTATTGAATATCTGAAACTCTCTTTCTAATCACTATTTCTCTAAAAGCTATTAATTTAAGTTTCGGAGTGCTAAAATCTGGTCCGATCGGGCACCATTTTTTGCAGGTCCAGCCATCCGATCGGACACCTTCAACTACCAATCCAAAATCTAATTATTAAAATAAACTAATAAGAGCAACTACATTTTATAGTAAATGGACATAATAATAATAATAATAATAATAATAATAATAATAATAATAATAATAATAATTATTATTATTATTATTATTATTATTATATCAGCACTTACCACAACTCATTACATCTACATAGGCGGGTGGATAAACATATATATATATATATATATATATATATATATATATATATATATATATATATATATATATATATATATATATATAGGTGGGTGGATAAACATAAATATAATTAATTGAAAAAAGAATAAATTTTCGACTATTTAAATTACAAGTTATTTTAAAAAATAGTATAATATTTGTTGGGTTCAATTAATTTAAGAAATAAAGGTTATGGTTGTAATTAATTTTCACCAAGAATTAATTTATTTTTAATGTCAAATCAAGAATAATTATCACTCTCTAACTCCACTTTTCAAATTAAGCAATCAATTTAGAAGAATGTAAATAATTGGCGGTGGAAACAGCATTCCAATCAACGATGTATGGAAACAGTACATTCGCCATTACCGCAGTATAAATCAAATTAAGAGAAAGCTTTGTGCTTTCACACACGCACATACTCACCGTCCCTGTTCCTAAACTCAACAGATTCTGCAACAGTGATCCAACGCAAATCCTTCATTTTTAGGGTTTTGAGCATTCACTCTTTTGCATCTTCTTCTTTTTGTACTCTCTTTCTCTGGATTTCAATCTTTCTGAAACCTACATTTCCCTTATTCTCGGGTATGGCGTCTGGTGGTTGTGGGGTGGCATTTTGAGATAGATAAAGAATGAAACAAAGGGCAAGTTTGGAAATCAATGGGACTGGCCAAAGCTTGGAGCTTTAGCTTGATATCGCCGAACCTGGCGCTTTTTCAGCAACAGAACGGTCACCATAGCCCCAAAACAGGCGGAGGCAAGCACCACCATCACCGTCATAATGAGTGCTGGAGGCGGTGGAGATCCTGTGCGACGCTGCAACACAGGAAGATCTCGTGGTCTCTAGTCTGCGGGTTAATGCTGTTCGCTTTGGGCTTGATTTCGCTTTTCACTGGACACGTAGCCTCTGATCTTGAGTGGTACTCTCAGAAATTGGTTAAGAATAGCTTGGGTAGACTGGTAAAGTTTTGAAATTTCCTGTTATTTTTGTTTCATAATCCCTTTTTCAGTTGAAATCTCACTACTTTTAGTGAATTAAAGTATTTATTAGGTGTAAACCTGGTATTTTCAGGACGAGAGTAAGCGTGAACCGGTTGATATTTGGGAGTCTAAGAGTTCGCAGTTCTTCATTGGTTGCAGTGAAAGAGGGCGTAATTGGGCTCGTAAGTTAATTTGTAATGTAGTTTTATATCGTTTATTAGCAACTGATTATGAAATGATGGATGCTGTTTTCCAGTTTGTTGGTTGTAGCTTCATTCTTTTACTGAAAATAAGTGCATACTTGAAAATATTCCTCTGGCTAATCAGTAACTGCTAGAGGAATGTGGTCCCCGGTTCTTTGAGAAACAGTAACTGCTTTTGTAACTCAGTTTTTTTGACCTTGCTCCTAATGACAATCATGTCTTCCATTGCTTTATTGCTGAAACTATCATATGGATCATGATTCTCATGTTCAGTTGCTTTGTCCGGGAATCACCTTGTTCAAGATTTTCTTTCAGTATTTTTGTTCTAGGTGGTGCAATGTTGCATTTTTCATATAATCACTTTAACCTTCCTTTTCAAAGAACATAAGGAAATGCCATTATTAGAATCGAAGTATAGAGACATAAGAGAAGCAAAAGTTCTCATTCTTGCCAACCACCATTGCATTATTCTTTGTTATTCTTCTGGGTTATTGTGGTAATGTTTCTTTTGTATCCAATTAGTTGCCTGGCATCCTTCGAAGGCTGCGACCTTGTTCTGGTTGATAGCAGTGAGGAGATGCCTCTAGGTTATGTGAATTCTGTTTCATATCAGGTTCCCAAAATTGAGTGGAATGTTAACATTATTGACCTTTATTTGTGTACTTACCTGGCTTATGTTGTAGGTTTGGGTGCATTTAGATTCACCTAAAGAAAATGTGCAAACAAGTAACTGACTGTATATGGTAAGAAAATGTTAGAGGAGGTTATGGATCATGGAGACAAGCTCTTGCTTTCTCAATTTACGCTTGATTGTGTAACTGAGCTTGCATCCTTTTTTTTGGTGAAGCTACTTCATTGCAGCTTCAGTAATGCCATTTTTCTCATTCTTCAGACCCATACTTAAAAATAGAAATTATGAAGATATTTTTCCTTCTCGACAAGAATAAGTGTATCATCTTTTCATTTTTTATTTGTTGCAGAATTGTTGTTTAGCATTTTTAATCTTACCCCTTGCCTGATGGTCAACAAAATTGTTCATTTCATTTTTGTGATGATCACATTCTCTTTCTATATATGTTATCTTCTTTCCACACCTATATGTGCCCATAAAACATACATGTTGTAGTTCAGAAAACAAATAAATATGCATGCTTTATATCAAAATGGATTTTAACACTGGAAATTTTCATGTTTAGCTGCCACCCGTCAACGATCATCAAATGGCTATTTGCTTATTGCAACAAGTGGAGGGCTTAACCAACAAAGAACAGGAGTAAGTGAAAGTTCTATTGTTAAATTGCAGCTTTTCCAGATTTCTGGTTGAAGAAGTTGTGACTGAATCAGTTTCTTTAATTTCAGTTTTAAATTTGTGACCTGTACTTGCTTTGTGTATTTTTACCAATATGCTAGGTGCATTTTAGTTCAATTAAGGCATTTTTTTTTCTATGCTTTTATGAGATTCAGAGGTCTAGTCTCTGCTAAATTCTTATGATTGGACCAAAAGATGAACACATTCGTTATCCTGAAAATGGCATCTTGTTTCACCCAGATTATTGATGCTGTAGTTGTAGCACGGATTCTTAATGCTACATTAGTTGTGCCAGAGCTGGATCATCATTCTTTTTGGAAAGATGATAGGTAAGTGGTGATTATTGTAATCCATTAGCTGTAATATTTAATATCTTCTTTATCTTTCATTGCTGTATTCTTTAAATTCTCGTTTCTTATGAAAGCACTGTAATACCTCTTGTGCAGTGACTTTGTCAACATTTTTGATGTTGATCGGTTCATTTCCTACCTTGCAAAAGATGTAACTATTGTCAAAAGAGTTCCTGATAAAGTCATGCGGTCAATGGAAAAACCTCCATATACTATGCGTGTTCCGAGAAAATCCCCTCCTGAGTATTACCTAGATCAAGTTTTGCCTATACTGTTGAGGAGACGTGTAAGGCAATTTGGTTATTTTAGCAACTTTTATTTTTAGTTTTATAATTTTTTCTATTTATTGTTATTCTTTATAATCTTCTTCTCCTTTCCCCCTTTTCTATAAGTCCTATTAACTTCTGGAGGACCAAGTATTCTTGATCTGTTTCCATTTTGTAGTCTTTTGACTCCAGATTTTGCAGGTTGTTCAATTGACTAAGTTTGACTATAGGCTTGCAAATAACCTTGACGATGAAGAGCTACAAAAGTTGCGATGTCGAGTTAATTATCATGCTTTAAGATTTGCAAAACCCATAGAAAATATTGGTCAAAGACTTGTTACAAAAATGAGAACGATGGCAAAACGTTTTATTGCAGTTCACTTGAGGTTTCTCTCTTCCACTTCAAATTATAATGCAGATATATAATGTTATATCTATTTAATTTAGTTGTCTATTTTCTGCGGTTTATTTCAATGCTACGTTCTTACTGAATTTAACTTACCTAAGTGTTTGCATTCTATAATAGCATATTTCTCTTTATAGGCTATCGTAATATTATGATTGCCTGATGAAAAGTAAAGTTTTTTATGTCTCTATTCTAATTTGCTGTTTGTCTCTCCAAAATATAAGACTGTGGGAGCAAACAACTGGAATGCATGCTAGTTATTTACATTTTGTAATGATTTCACATGAAATACCCAAGGGATGGGTCCTAAATTGCTTTGTTTGCCACATCTAGATCTCTCTCTCTTTCATATGCATTTTGTTTTGCATGGTCAAATATGCATATGCATATTTTGGCTTATGGACATATGTAGGCACAAATGCCAGGTTGAATCTCGCTGGCATGTCTGGATTTCCTCATTTGTTGTCTTAACTCTTGTAACTTACAGGTTTGAACCTGATATGCTTGCATTTTCTGGATGTTACTATGGTGGGGGCGAAAAAGAGAGATCTGAGCTTGGTAAAATAAGAAAGAGATGGGAAACATTACCGGTGAGATTGGTATCCTTGCTTACTGATTTTAATTTAAGAAATCTTTACACCTCTCTTGATCTTAAAACTTGTTATTTTATTTTATTTTTTTGAGTTTTTGCATATAACAAATCTTAAGAAAACAATTATTTGTTTTGGTCATGGCAACTTACTTTTCTCTTTCAATCACCAAGAGACTAGATTTATGTTTATTGAATTTTGACCATAGTTATGTCTTGCTCCATAACTACAATTTGACATTACATTACATTTGTGCTTGCTCATTCTATCTTAGGATTTAAGTGCGGATGAAGAGCGGGCTAGGGGAAAATGTCCACTTACTCCTCATGAAGTGGGATTAATGCTGCGTGCCCTAGGGTTTGCTAATGACACCTACATCTATGTTGCATCTGGAGAAATATATGGTGGGGAAGAGACTCTGCAGCCACTCAGAGAATTGTTTCCAAATTTCTACACGAAGGAAATGCTTGCTAATGAAGAACTTAAACCTTTTCTTCCATACTCTTCTCGCCTGGCAGCCATTGACTACATGATCTGTGATGATAGTGATGTCTTCATCACTAATAATAACGGAAACATGGCCAAGATTCTCGCAGGTCGGAGGTGAGATATTTGACCCATTATACTCTTCTTTATTGACTTGTGCATAGTTTTAAGTCATAATTTGCAAATATGATGAGATGCATGTAGCCTCAGTACACGTCCATTTGGCTGGTCAAAAGAATCAATTTGATTATTTTCTGAACATGAGATTTTGGACTGTGCTGGATGTCTAACATAAATTATATTATGTTATATGCCTAAATGACTTGGCAATGATTCAAATACATTGGCATTTATATAATCAAAATTTGTGAATTTATATTTTTATCATCTTCAACATTATATATGAAAAGATTAAATATTATTAGAGTGGGATATCACTGGAGGTTACTGTTGTTCTGATAGGGACACCTGTTAATATTTGTTGCTGTTATATCATGGAACATAGGAGGTATGCAGGGCATAAGAGGACCATCAGACCAAATGCAAAGAGGCTCAGTGCATTGTTTATGGCAAGGGCTAAGATGGACTGGGACGCATTTGCTCGAAAAGTGAAAGCATGCCAGAGAGGATTCATGGGAGATCCGGATGAGATGAGACCTGGGCGTGGTGAATTCCACGAATATCCATCTTCTTGCATATGTAAGAAACCATTTAGTAATGATGAGAACAGCAGCTCCCATGTTAGGCCAAAATCCCAAGCACTCCCAGGCAAAAGATCAAACTAAATTTGTTCAATGGAATCATAGTGAGAAAACAAGCCTTCAACTGTTGAAGAGAAGCCGGTGTCTTCCGTGACCACCCAGGATGGAGCAGAAGAGCTAGGCCCTGGGACGTGGTGAAGAAAATTAATTTATTATATTTGAGACAGGTTTGGCTCGGTCATCTTGTCTCTTCAGCTTAGTCAAACTTTTGATGCTGGCATGAAATTTTACTCTGTGGCATCATTGTTGAAGCCTGCTACGAGTGCTAACTTGGCTTCTGTCCGATGTCTTCTAGTTTTGGATCCATGTACAGGAGGAATCTATAATGTGTTGCAATTGTTCATAAGTAGATTTGCTAGTTACACAATTTAATTATGCCAAATATTATATATACTGAAGTTGCAGTGCAAAATTGTCTACAATTTCTTTCTTGATGGTTATTTTGAGATCTGCTGATGTGGATTGGCGCTTTATCATTAGTATTAGCAAAAAGTAATGTGTTGGATCGAGTCCCTGATATTTATTTATATATATTAGATTTAATTTTACTAAATTTGGATAAAATGATTGTTGTCTTGTTATGCATCAAGTCTCTGCACGCAATGCAACAATACTTATTTTTCAATAATTAAAAAATAAATTCAGTTTTTCCTTATTATTATTGCCACAGATTAAAACATCTAGTATCTGCTACGATGTTTTCTAGTTTTTCTTTCGATTATTATTATGCAGAAGTCCACTCAAGTACCTCAAGTCCACTAAAATACCAAGAAAAATCCCTCGAAGAATTGGATCGGTTGGTATCAACCAGTTGGGAGCAATTGCGGCATCTTTTTTTTTCCTTCTTTAAGCTAACATGCTGAATCATTCTGATTTTGGCAAGACAATATGCCTTCGTTTTGTAATATGAAAAATGGTGGGGCAGAAACCGACTTTTTTCATTTGGGTTTGCACCTAAATTTCTCCGGCATTAAGCAAGCAAATGATCCTAAGATGTCACACAGGGTGCTAACTGATTCATGAAAATGACAATCCTCGTATACCACTTACAAAGATGCTCTAAACGGTGCCGAGTCAATTTATTATCACTTGAAAAATCTTCCCGCCATTTCAACATATGCATATGGTCCGAAAATACGATAACAGAGTGCTTATTAATTAAAGAAAATGAGCATTCGCAAACCACCTTAAAAGGACAATTCAAAAGGTGCACATCCGATTTATGGTCAGCAGCAATAGCTTCCTGCGATTTCAACCCAAACTACATGGAGAAATTCCATATACAACCTAGGGAACTAAATCATAATTGTGAATACACTAAAATTGATATGAACATCGATCAACTACATCTCATACTTGAATCCAAGGAAGCAAGAATTTCCATTCCTAGCTATCTCCTTTGCTATAAATATACACAAAAACTACTCAAGTTTCCAGCGACCGTAAAGCTTTCTTTTGATCAGATTGAGCATTTCCACAATCTTTCAACCATGGTTATTCCCTGCCACAGTAAATCAGTCAGTCTTAAAACAGCAGCAACAAGAGAATACAGAGACGAAGAAATGGGCAAAAGGAGAAGTGCCTCGTTATTTATAGAGATGAAAGTTACCTCTCGACGCAGTCCTACTTTTATGACTTTTGTCATGTGACACAGAAGGAATTTTTGAGACCATCAATGAGCTTTGTAGCCCTTCTAATAGCTGTGGGCAACAGAAGCACAATAATCAGATCAGCTCACTGAATGTGATGCCAATTTAATTACATCATCGGCATCAAAAGATAATGTTAAATCACTGTCAGAATTTGAACACTTACTCTTGATGTTGGCTGAATTCTGCGATTAGACCTTCGTGGCTCAACACTGTCAGAAGTTGATTTTGCAGAATCACCATTTAAAGTCCTGTTCTCCTCGATTATACCCAACTTTGAAGCAGCAGGCCCAAGTCTTCCTTTACTTACCCGCTCAAGTTTAGCAGTCGATGCAGGCAGTCTCTTTGAAGAAACAGTATTTGGTGGAAGAGGAAGCACAGAAAATAAGACTGGACCCTCTGTTGTTCCTGCAGAAGTAGAAAATGATTGAGAGCCCAACACGTTCTGCTTTTCTGAAGTGTTTTCAGAATGTATTACAGAGTCCTTAGTAGTAGCGCTACTGTCAGGAACAGAGGCTGCAGTATTTGATAGGTTGTCCCTCTGAGGAATTGATCTAGTTGAAACATTTTGTGGTTTTCCAGATTTAAGAACCCTGGGCTTGGATATGGCTGCTCGTTTCTCAGTTGTTTCTGTTTTAGAACTTTTCCATCCCCGAGATCCTTGCCCTTGTGGCATCAAATATTTTGTGAACTTGAGTGCATCATTTGCTTCACTCATTTGACTGCTTCGACCTGCAACATAATGCTTGCTAACTTCCATAAATTTCCTTTTCTTTCCAGGCTTTGGTACACCAAAAATCACTCTAGACCCTTCTTTTTGCAGCCCAGTCCGTTTCATTCTTAGTGCATCAGTCCTATTCTCTTCTCTGTTACTCTTACCAATATTGAACAGTTTTTCATCAGTAGATAAGGCCAACAATGTTGGATCATCTGATTTATCAGATTCCATCGGGTCAACACCTTTTGAAGCCTTATCTTTCCCTTTTGCCTCCACTACAGGGCTTCGCACTCTGGCTCTCTTCTCTCGTGGAGTATCACCCTGACAATGAGATTAGCAAATCAGCAAAAAGAGAAGGTTTAAAGTCATATCAGGAAAATTAAACAAATAAAATCAAGCAAATATGCACCCCATGGGAAGAACTATTCTTCTCCCCTGAACTGGACCATTCGACCCATTCCCCATCTTTCCATATCAGCGATGGATGAAGCTGCCATGCTGGAATTATTGATGTTTCTCCTCGAGCTGCAAGAAGAGCAGCAGAAAGATTTATCAATGAACGAAAAACAATCAGCTAAAACAGCAAGTTTCTGTTTTACATTATAATAGACAGTCAATAATGCACACCTGGAAAATTAACAGTCAACATTGAGTCATCTTTCTTGCTCTTTTCTGTTATAACTCCTTCCCACCAGCTAACAAAACAAAAGAAAACTAGCACTATGAACATGTTTGATTTAGTTTGAAAACATAAGCTGGAACCAGAAAATGACAGGCAAAGAAAATAAGATGAAGAGGCAAAGAGCTGAAACTGATACCGGAATTAAGTCACTTATCAGCAACATCCAATTACAACTTATAATATCAACCAAGAAATAATGAGGAAAAAATTCATTAGGTTGGATAATCACCTCAAAGACAACTAGAAAATGCAGACTTGCCAAAACACAATGATCTTTAGTCACTAATAGTATTGGGAAGTCCTTATCAACCACCATTTGCCAATTGACCAAAAATGTCTATTTAAACAGTCAACAGGGTGCCAACCATGCAATTATGAGGTCACCATACTACAGCTGACAGGCAGTAGCCTAATTGCATAATAGGAAGGCGTGGTGCATGCATCAATAAATCTGCCTTTCCACAGCAACTAGGCACTTGAATTTTTTTTTTTTGGCAAGGTATATATAGTGAAACCAAAGAGAATTGAGACAAATAATTGTTCAAGAAGACAAATGCATAGATTCTTATTGAATGTTTATTATGACTTTGTGCATACGAAGCAAACTAAAGGTCAAGAAATTTAAGAATGCTGTTCCAACCTTTGCTTACCCAATTCTCTTTGTAAGTAGATGCTAAAGCCAGTATAACCGTAAGTAATAAGCAAAGGAACGTGGAAATGTAATGTAACATGAGCCCACAACCACACTAAATTTAGTAACCAGTATTACTAAATGAATGGTGAGGTGTCCTTTTTCTTTTCTTTTTTTTTCCCCTTTCAAACATATTTGTCATGGAAAAGAAAGCAATAATACAAACTTGTTGCTAGTGCCCATATCCAGATTAGAAAATTAACCTAACAAAACAGAACATAAGATTTTACCAATTAGAAAAGAGAACAAGATGCATAATCTCATTTCTTTTTATAATAGGAAAATTATATGTCCATTAAAAAATATATGCTGAATGTTCTTCACATGCACAGCTGAAAGTAAAAGAAGACATAAAGAGTAGTTATCCATGCACATAACAATCTATAAATGCATACCTCTCTTGTATCCATGTGTCGACTCTATCACCAACGGACCACATATGGTCCCCCATAGCAGCTCTCCTTCTCTTCCTTGTCCTTTCAAATGGCATGACACTACTAGTAGGACGGGCAATCCGTACTTTGGGTGCCTCATCGTCCCTACCTTCAAGGGGCACCCACTCCTTTAGCTTCTCTGAACTCGATAGGAAAAAAGTCAACTAAATATAATGAATAAGAAGAAAATAGTGTGTGTGTGTGTGATGCTAATGCCTACAGAAGTATATTATATCCTTTTCATCTTACAAAAATCACTAGACAACAGAGGTATCATAAGGGAAATTAAAATTGAGAAGATACCAGGGTGAACACAATCAGAAGAGCTAGTATAGATCCCTCGCACCAATATACCCTAACCATAAGTTCAGCCAAGTTCAAGGCTCATGCATATCTGAGGCATATGCAAGCTTGCCTGAATGCCTAGAGCAAGACTACCATAACATAATTACCTATCCTCAATTATTAAACATTTCATTAAGCTGCATATCTCTTCCGGCAGGTAAGTGACCATACCAATATATCATGGTTAGTTGCAACACTAAAGTGAAATCATTTGCCCTTCTTTTCTTTTCTTTTCTTTCATTTTAAGTGACAAATGGATAACTGCATAACCATTAAACAGAGGACTTCAAGCTTGGATTTCAAGTAGAAATAATCATGATGAAAATTGTTTTTACCTAACACTACTAGATTACCACACACAAAAGCCCCATAAAGTATTCCTCAAGACATCATAAATGCAGAATACCTCACAAGGGTTTGCCGCTTTCTCTGCATTAATTAGTCCCAACTCCCAACCATCCTATCATTCAAAAACCATAAAACTATGGAAGCTTTTTCAGTGGAGAAACAGCTTACCTTCACCCAATGTGAGTTCAATGTACTCCACATAAGCCTTCCCATCCTTTAAACCCATTACCTTGGCTGGGAACCAGGCTGCTTTAAATCCATTCCCTTCTTTGAAAACCTTAAGTAAAAGCAGCAACCAAATAAAGGATAGAAATATTAACATAAAGACCATAAGAACCTAAATAGGACATTTATCTTTACTAATTCACACCACTATCCAAATTGGGACTCAGGAAAATGATAAATTTATTGAAATGGTGTAAAACTAAATTGTGAAAAGTTAGAAATATCAAACCTCAACAAGAGAATCCTCTTTCATGTTATTCTCTTTTGAAGTTTCTGCCTTTTCACACTCATTCTGGACATCAGAAGATCTGGTTCCATTCTCAGACTCTGGAACCACCCCAATAGTTTTGGTCAAATCAGAAGCTTTGCGGCCCTTTTGCACTTTAATATCCTTCATTGTGCTAGCACCGGAACCAGACAAGACATCTGTCAATCTATCGTGGTCTTCACCGGACATCTCTCTAGGGGCAGAGGACTTTACACGGCTAGCAATTTGATTTTCTTTTTTATCTGATGGAACTTCTTTTAACTGTCTCACCAAAGTATTTGGACCTTCTGCACAACTACCTATATTCATATTTTCTTTACCAGTATCATTTGATCTTGAAATCAACTCAGGTGTTACAGGTACTTTCCAATAACCCTCTGGACCAGCTGCTACTAGCTCACTCAATGGCACAGGATCACCCATAGCAACTATTTTCCCAGCTTGAGACACCGCTTCTGCAGCCAATTCAGCAGCTTTTACAATGGCATCCATATTTTCAGCTCGTTTTGCTGCAGCTGAAGCAGCTTCAACCCTCTTTCTGGCAGCCTCCCTTGCAGCAACAAGGATTGAACTTGTACTATTCGTTCCATCATCACCCTTCAAGATTGATGCAGGAGTAGCCTTACCCAAATTTTTCATGCCATCAGGAAGAGAAATAACACTGATTTGACTAGGATCGGGTTGAGCACCACAAGCTACTGCTTCTTCAGCCATTAATTTAGCTTGCAGTGCTGCATTCGAGGCAACCTTGGCAGCAGCAGCAGCGGCCTTTGCAACAGCAGCTGCAGCTGCTACCGCAACAGCTGCAGAAGCTAATTTGGTTTCAACATCTGATAACAACCCAGAATTTTTCTGCCTACCCAGCTGATCCCATACCTGTTGGCAATGACTAACAGCAGAAGCAGCAGAAGCAGCAGCATCCTCCGCCTGTATCTTAGCATCATTAACCTTCCCAAGGGACTCCTCTGACAAAAGAACCCTCTTTTCTGTATTTTCTTTTCTGAGATCAGTAGATGTAGGATTTGCATAAGTAGCGAGTTTTTCAGCAGGGGCTTTAGAAACAAAGCCAACAGGAGTCATGAAGGCAATAGAAGTAGACAGAGAATTCGCAACAGCAGAAGCAGTAACTGGTTCTGTTTGAGGCAGGGAAGGCAAAACAACCTGCCCAGTATTCTCAGAAACTGAGTTCTTTTTTCTTTTTCTGGGCTTCGGATCAGTAGAAGGTTGAGCACCTGATGCTGTTACCTTCGCATCAAGCACAGAAGAACTTCCAACAAAAATATTAGCAGAAGATGCATTCTGAGCAGCAGGAGCACTAGGCTTAGCAGCAGATGAAGGGTGCAAAGATGGTTCTTTTACAGGTGTCAATTGGACAGATTCTGTTGCAGGCAACTGCACTGAAAAGCGACCACTTGTGTCAAGTGCAGAAGTCTGTGGAGAAGCCACCCAAGGGCCACCATAAGAGGCTTGAGATAGCCAAGATGGGTTATGCCCGATGAAATTCCTGATACCTGAAGTTTGATGAGGATGCAAAGGAGAAACTGCCTGCTGATAATCCACAGCTGGACCCCTTGGCATGCCACCTGGTTGCAAAGTATCACCAGAAGGAGTAGGCATGCTCCAAAGTGGTGAGGAATAGGGCACAATGGGGCTCACAATTGCAGGAGAACCTTTTCTGTTGCCTCGACCAACAGGTGAGGAGACTACTTTACTTTGAAGTGCACTTTGCTTAATAGATTGCTCAGGAGCTCTAGCACCTGCCATCTCAATTCTCGAATGCTTACAGACAACTGAACTCAAACAAAAATTAAACAGTTTAAAAATGAGGGTTACCTGCACGAGATTGCAAAGGGGTCTCGGGGGCAACGAGATGAGATTTTTGACCATGAAGCCTGTCTATACATGAGCGCCAAGCATTTTCCCAAATGCTCCTACCACCATCTACAATGGCACAAAGTGAAAATACAATTCTATCTTTTGTCAATGGCCAAGAAAGAGTGAGAAGAGGGGAAAAAAATATTACCTTGTCCTCCAAATGCAGATATCATATACGCTTCATCTGGTGCTGTTCCTTGACTGCAGCAATTATTCCAAAACACAAGTAAATGCAAAGATCATAATCATGAACAACACTCCACTAAAAATAATTAAAAGATGACTGCCAAATTGAAAAACTACCCATCTTGACCAATAAATACACGTAGACCCACTAAGGTCTTTTTTTTTTTTTACTCTTTCCACTTTCCATGTTTGGTGGCACAGTAGGTCCAAACATACCACCAAAATGACAAAAGCACCTTTATCAATATGGCCAAGTCCACCCTCATCTACCCCCTAATGCGTCGAAAACAACAATATGCAAGAGCAGCAAAGAACGGAACCCACATCAATGCTCCATAAACAAAGATCTGCGCACGCAATTGCACTTGCTGTAAATCCGTGAAAGGTTGATGAAATACTGCAGCTGGTGAAACTGAAGAATTCAAATCTGGCAGCCCAGCAGTTGATGTTGCAAGAACAAATGGTTTTATGATGTTAGAATCTGAATTACCAAAGCGTTGCATCTCATTGGATTGAACAAGTTGGGAAACACCAGATGGGCTCAGCGAAACATTGGTCATTTTGTCCCCTCTTTCTGATTTCACAGAAGATGTTCCTCTAGCAGAGTTTCCCTTCTTAGCAGTTTCTTTTGCTGCTGCTTTACCTGATGCTCGCCTTGTTTTACGCTCTGAATTACCTTTAGAACCACTGCGCACAGTAGCTGCATCAGAAACTTTGGGACTTCCATGAGAAAGATCTTGAGCAACCTTGGTATCTGATTGACCTAATCCAGGGCTCAAACTAGATCCACCCACAATCTAAAAAGGGGTAAACACAAATTAATGAAAAAATACACTATAAGTGTTTATTTCACCATATGTCCCTCTATGAACAAGACATATATTAGGAAAAGGAAAGTGGCCTATGTGCAATAAGCATTTACCGGCAATACTTTGTTTGCTTCAATATTTAAAAGGGGCTGACTTTTTTTGCGGTCCGGTTGAGAAAAACCAGCCATTGGAGTGACCTCAAATGTGAAATTGCTGTCATCTTTAGAGGCATCGTCTTTACTTGGATGCTTTTTAGCTGACTGCACTTTGTTGGCATCACCATCAGCTACCTCAGAAACTGAACCACTCTGGTCTGATGATTTTTTAGTTCCTTCCTCATTATATTTGTCATGATCAACCTCAGTATTTCTAAATTGAGTAGGAGAGCCACTAGCTGGCCTGTCAAGTTCAGCAGTCCCTTCCGGTTCTACTGCACAAAGCATAGCTTAGGATTCAGCAAGTGCAAGACAAAACAAATCCTCCAGGGCTCTCACAAAGATCAAAACAGACAACTTAGAATAACAACAGCAATAAGAGTATATGTTAACAAATGCTATCGCTACCATTAGTGCTTGGAACAGCAATCTGCTCGACTCTTGTATCCCTAGATTCCGCGACAACTTTCTCCTGAATCTTTTGACCAGAATCCTGTAAAGACGACTCCATGGCTGAAAGCACAGATCCAGGCATCTCATTACTTACAGGACTTGTATAATAGGGGACAAGTATGAAAAGGATACCAGCTTTGAACAGGTAAACTGACACAGTACTTTACATGAAGTTTTTTTTGAAAAAAAAAAACCATAATTGTTCAAAGAAAAAAAAATAAAAACATGAACTGAAAACCTCCAGACATTCAAAACAGATATAGATCAACTATACAAAAGCCCACATAACAAGAGTGAAAGAGAGAGAAACTGAAGGCATATACAAAATCAAACACCAAGTCCAGCAGAAAACTAGACAGCTAGCATCCATATACCATTCCTCATATGTTAGAAAACACTTGTAAAACAATGATTTTCATGAGCCCCATGTATAGGTTAAGTTATAGTCACACACCAGAAACACTTATGTCTTCATTTCCATAGTTTCCTTTTTCTTTTACTTGCAATTCAGCATTATCTCCGCCATTCACAATTGAATCACAAATGGCAAGACAGACATCTTTATCCTTGGTGAACTCCTGTTTAACCTTTTCAATTGTTGCTGAATTGGGTTCAACTTGACTCTCTGTACTACAAACATCAACTCCTGAATTATCAGCTGGCTTGCACAGCTTCTGTTCGGCAGCAGCAGAAACAAGTTCTTTAGGTTCAGAAACAGAATGTACTCCAATTGTCACTTCAGGAGAAGCTTTGACATCAGATATACTTGCTTCTCCAGGAATCTTAACAGCAATGTCTTTTTCTGCATCTGAGCAAGTAAAGACTGCAGATAAAGGTGAAGCTTCCACCTTCTGATCAAAAATGGCATTTTTGCTAACACCATTCCTAGAAGGCAATTGAACACCATTTGCTGCATTAGAGGGTAACAATTAGCACTTATGATGAAGGCTGGGTGCTTCAAGTTTAAACAAAGAAGTAGCTTAAAAATATTTTTGATTCTGTAAGCTTCAAAATTAAATCACTGAAGTAAGAAGCTCATTACTTACCTGATTCTTCTCCAGCAGTTGACTCTGATTGAGATTTTGAAACTACCAGCTTTGTTGGATCCACATCACTGCCAACAGAAGCCAATTCTCTACTCTCTTTTTTCTCAACAGAAACATCTTTACTAACATCGCTCCTTCCAGGAACATGTTTTTCACATATTTGTATGTTTTCGCTCATTGTGGATGATGTAACATGGCCCACAGCATTTGTCTTAATGACGAATTCAGCTGAAGAACATGACTCAGGCAAATTAGTATTAACAGCCCCATAGCTGCTGCATCTTCCATCAACTTCACACCTTTTAACAGTAGAATCACCTTCAATAACCACCAGAGATGCCTCATGTACACCTACAGCATGCTGATCACACATCTCCATGCTAGAATCATCCTTCAGTATTACACATGGATCCTCCACACTGTGCAAGCTAGTTTCAATTGCACTTGTTTCTTCAACAGATTCTACTGAGGAGACACAAGGAGGATTATCCAACTGATGAACACCACCTTCAATGATTTCTGCATTCAAAACCTGAGCATGCCCATGGCTCGATACACCCCCTTTCTCACAATGCCCACCCTTATTTGTTCCTGAAGGTTCCAATTCTTTATCAGCAATCTCATTTACATGATTTGGGACATTTTTATTGCTCAATCCATCATTACTTTGAATTATATTTTGCGCGGTAGCAACCGCATTGTCAACTTGTGTCCCTGAACCAGAACTTTCTTGTATCCTGTCATCTAAAGATTCATTTACAACACTATCAACTTCCCCTTGATTACCATCATCACGTTTACCATCAATGAACAGAGTTCCTTCTGCAGAGGGTAATCGGACCTCTACACTAATAGCAGTTAAGTCACCTAAACTTTGATCAGCAAATCTATCACCTTTATTAGACTTTGAACTATCCTCAACTTGAGACTGCTGCCCACCACTGCCATCATCTAACCTGGGAAATTTTTCTGGAAACTGACTTGGCAGCAAAGTAGGCTGCAAATTTGTAACATCTTCCACTCTAGCTTCTATATTACTATCCTGTTTCAAGTTGGGCTCCATTTGCTTTATTATGCAACCCAGTTCGTCACAGGCATCTGACTCCTTAGTATTAATTTGTACAGGAATAAGTTCTTCCTGGCCAACAGATTTTAATAACATTTCAACAGATTCTGAGGAAGTAGCCTCAGACCAGACATTGTTGTGTCTCGGAATTGAGCAAGACTCTGCTGCACTAGAACTGAACTGTATCCCACTACTACCCCGGGAGAAATCTTCAATCCACTGGCTATCTTCGTTACTTTCAATGCCAAGGAACACCTCAGTTTCAACTAAACTATCAAACCTTAAAGATCCATGAAGACTGTCATCAAAATCAAACTTAGGAAGCGCATATGGTTGCAGAACAGGTGGAAACTTGTTGCTTCCTTCTCCAGCTAATTGAAGATTGTGACTATGAAAATCATTGTCATCATAATCCATGGGTGTATCCCTACAACATAAAATGGTGAGAGAGAGGGAGAGAAGAGAAAGGAAGAGATATTTAGTTAAAAAAAGCAAACACCAAAGAGGAATATAACCTGTTAAAGGTATTATCTCACAGAGGTAAATATAAATAAAATAAATATTTTCTTTCCAGAACCATCTCATTGGAAAACATAAAACACATGTATTATTAGCTCTCAGTCCATGGCACTCACCAAGGTTCCTATGAAATGCCACTCTTGCATTTAGGTGAGCAATTACACTAATGTACACAATGACTGCTTTTAACCCAAGGAATGTCATGGTTACCCACTAAGTTCAAAATGGAAATCACCACAAAATGGGGGCACCACATTACACTAAGCTAACTTAAGAGCACCAAAAATGCCCAGGTATATGGAAGGGACAAGAGAGGACAAAATACAGCAGAAGTACCATATGAAGAGTTTACATGGTATATAATACGGACCAATGGCCGTATTCCCTATCCATGACATCAGATTGGCCTCCTTGATACATTTTCATTCAAGAATTATGTCTTAAGATGAGAAAAGAAAGAAAAAGGCTCAACTCTAGAAGAGGTATTCCCCTACCAAATAGAGTGTTTGGATTTGCATGAGAAAATCAATCTTTTCAGCAAAAGCTTGCCTTAAAGGAAGCTTAGCTTGCTACTTTGCAAACAATTTGACAAATGAGATTTAACCTTAAGGATAGCCAGGGGTTTCAATTGGTACAAGCTGATGCCTTAAAACAGCAGCAGCAGTGAGGAAATTTTGCTATCATGTAGGAAATGGACTGGCTAAATCAAGGATAGACACTAATGACAATCAATCCACAAAGAACTTATAAACTTGGAGTAAAATTCAGAATACATTGATAATCTAAGAGCAAGTTATATCGTGGTCAATGCTTAGATGATTGAAATGCATGCCCATAGCTCATTTAAAATCCAAACATGGTACAAGCTCCAGTATTTTATGAAACATGCTAATATATAGTAGAATAAAGATATTTGCTGCGCACGAGCGCAAGTCTGATACAACAATCAATTTTATACAGCTCAATTCTTTTCCAGTCAACAAAAATTAAGCAATTGAAAAAACAAAAGAAAAAGAACGTTCACATGTATTTTCCCAGAAACTATTGATTATTAATGCAGCACAACAATGCGCATGATATAAATCTTACACTATTAACACGCATATATTTCACGTGAACAGAGCTGGTTCAACTTTTCTAAGAAGCCTATGAAAAGCAAATTTCTTCTCACGATAGGTAATTGAAAAACAAAAAAGAAAAAAACACTAATTTTCTCAATGAAGTTATGAACCATCCTATTTCTCTAGAAAAGCCACCAGATCGCACAAGAACCCTAATTCGTGTCTCTTAGGCGTCCAATAGCTTGGTCTTACTGCCAATTAACTTCAAAAAGAGGACAAAAAGTTGAAGCCTTTTCTAACTTAAACTCGCCACGTCCAAGCACAAACCATATACCAGAGCACATTTTTTCACTTACACTCTTCATCAATACAAAAACAAAAAGCCTAACCTTATTTGCTTTTATTAGGAAGGGAAAAAAAAAAGTTGGAAATGAACAGTACCAGAACAAGTAAGTCTAGAGACGCTACCTCCCTCCATCCGGTGAAGAAATCCAGGCCGGTTGCTCCTCAACTCTTCCCTAATCGTAGGCTCATCTACTGCCAAACAAACAATCACCATAAAAAGGAAACAACAAATTAGCCCTTCCTCTCGCAAATTTGCCCAGTGTTTATCAAAAAGAGAAAAACCTAATCAAGTAACACTACAAAATAAAACGTTTCTTGCAAGTGAAGAGTGGCTGCTCACCGGAATCTCTAATTTACCGGCGGATCGAACTAGGGTTCCGGTGATCGAAAGACAAATGGGATAGAGAAAGAAAAAGATTTGTTTTTTTCCCTCTTTGTCAGTGTTTTTCTCGTTTTGTGCTCTCATTTACGCTGGATAAATGAAAAATGAGTCCTTTCGATGTGAGAAGGATAAACAAAAATGATAAGCGAATTTGAAAAAAAAAAACAAAAAGTTGAAATCATAAAAAGTGGGGCATGTATTTCTAGTTAGTCATGATCCGACGGATGGAAACGGATTGGAATATGACACGTGGAAATATAACATTCGTCTGATTCAGTGTTGAAAACAAAGCTAAGGTCGCACAAAATCTGTGACAGTAGGGTTAGATGCCGTTATTTTTATAAGATAGAGTTAATCGGACGATTGTAAATGGATTTTGATGGAGATTAGTGACAGGCCATGTGAGACTTAGGTTGATCGTGGATTTTGGAAAATCCAAAGAGAAATCCTGAGGTGGATACGTGGCAAGAGAAAGCTAGGCTTGAGGTTGGGTCAGAGCAAGGTGTGGTTCTTAAGTAGGAGCAAAACGAGAGATGTGTTTTTGATATCCGTTTTGGACCGTTCGATTAGATGACTTTTACTAAAAGCTGTTTTTGGGATATGAAAATAAACTCAGACAAATAATGTTCTTCTCGTGGCTAATTTGGAAAAATCAACATAATTTTAAATACTAATTTAAAAAATTAGACAATTTTAAGGTTGCCTTTTAAGGATTGTTTGTCTAAATTCTTGAGCCTGCTTGCGAAACTCGCAATGGTTGTAAGTGGCAACAATTAATTGAGATTTGAAATTTGAAAGTTTTAGATCTAAATTTTTATTTTTTACAACAAAATTTGATAATTTATTGTTATATTAAAAAAAAAACAATTTTAACCTTGCAATTCAGTGATGATAAATTTGTAATAAATATAAATATATATATATATATATATATATATATATATATATATAGGAAAGAGAGGAAAAAAAAAGTCACCAAAGCATTTTTTTTTTTTTGGCAATCAGAGACTGCTGCTGAAATCCAATCATTAAGAAAAAAATATATTGAATATATATTATGGTTAAATTACTTAATTATTAAAAAATATCTAAGTTTTTTCAGTTTTAAATTGTTTTCTCAAATTATTGGACTTCACAATTGAATTTTCTGCATTAAATTTAAATTAAAATCTTCTGAAGTTACATCCAAGTTCTAAATTGAAATTCTAAGTTTTTGACTTTTATATTTGTTGGGTTATGCTTAATGTGAAATCATTGAATGTGAAAGGTAAAGTACATCATTGGGCCCCTCACCCTATCAACTTCATACAATTGAATTCTCATAATTAATGTTAAGACTTAAGGCATTATTTTCGCTAGTTGCAAGGTCAAGGGAACAAAATTGTCTAAATTTAAGGAGAAAAATTAAGTATGGTCGAATGGATAGCAAGTGAAAACAAACAATTACGGGAGTGAAGATCAGTTTTGATGCAGAAATTTGCAAGGAAATCCATGAATTTTAGAGAAGCTTCCATAATAGAATAAGCAAAAACGACATGAAATGTCTTTGAGAAAACGTTTCACATAGCCTTGGAATGCTATCAGAGTCTAAGCTCATCCTCGATGCGCGCTTGATTGTCTCCGTTGCCATGGTTAAGTATACAAATATGTCAAAGTGAAGACTGTCTTACAATTTGAGTTCGAGACGGATGCCACTTTTTACAATTTGAGTGAAGATGCTAAGTGTTAATATAGGCAAAGTTCAAATGAACAGACAATGTAGATCAGAAGCCTATGCAGTCACAATTAATGTCCCTGCTTCAAGCAACGCATTTAGCAAGAAACTCACACCCGGCTCAGCTGGGCTTCGCAGTTAGGTCCTTTGAGAAGGCATACTGAAACTTTGAATTGTAAGGTAACCACTCTATAATATGAGATGCCTTTTTGTTTGATCTATGATCGATGCATTTAAGAATTGAATCGTGAAGTTTCTTGTCAACATTTTCTGTGACCCACTTGAGAATATCGTCCGAGCTGATAGAGGCTTCCTTTGAAAATCGTTCGATCAACTTGGGTAGTAAAACCTTTCTTGACTTCTTTAAAACTACATTTGCTTGAAGAAACTCCCTTTTAGCAGCCTCCAATTCCTCTTTAATACTTGATGCTGTATATACTTTTAGCTACAATTTAAATAAAAGGCAAGCTCTTAGTAATTTTGTGCAATGCACTGATTTCAAATATCAGAATGATTTGGAAGCTGCATTAAGTGATTAGCATTATTGTAGAGAGTGGAGCTTCCAGTGCTAGATTATGTTTTATGACCTGTACTAGGGAACTGAAGTTACAAAATTGCAATTGCAAGTGACAATAGGAAATACAAAAGAAAAAGAACACTGATTTGGAACTGTGACATAACCCTTATGAAGCCATTTTTTTTCTTAACGATGAAATAGATGCTGCAATGCTTTAAACAGTGTTTAATTTAAGAACAAAACGTTTTGCATGCAACTAATAGCGTTTATGAATATTGATCTCAAACTGGCATTTTGATTTGCAGAAATGGAATAAAGATATTACCACAGGATCGGAAATGGCTCCAGTACAGAGGGCAAAGCAGACTAGGGGTTGGGCATCTGAAAGAACAAACTTGGAACCAATGATTTGCATTTCATCAGCAGATTTTTTCCGCAAGGCAGTGGAAAAGATAGTCTCAAGCCACTGTACTTTTACAAAATCAGATAAAATAACCGTGTTTAGTCATGGAGTCTGATTTATTGAAATGACAAGCAGATTATATAATCATAACATTTCCAGATCAGTTTATTAATCCTAGTAATCAGATACATGGCTCATTACCAATAAATTTCTGCTTTTTTGGATTCACTAAACAAGCAAAGGCAATGAAAGGTTAGTTGTTTGCTTATAGGAAAGCAAAAACTCTGCCTTTTGGCAATAATAAATAACATTACATAAAAGATTCACCATTTGGCACTTAAATAAAGCTATAGGACTTTCGGCAGAATAGTGTCAATAAATCATTGGCATTCTCACAATAAGGTATAATAGCCTCTAAACTTCTTTCAAGTGACTGGAAAAGCTAGTAGTATGCTCAAGATCCTTTCAAAAACAATCTGAATGCAATCTCCAAATGCAAGCTTATAAGAATTGACATTTGATAATTGGTATGTTTACATTGTCTATGTACATAGTGTTGGTGGCCCAAAACTA
The DNA here is from genome assembly GCA_037975025.1 of Excoecaria agallocha. Classification (NCBI taxonomy): domain Eukaryota; kingdom Viridiplantae; phylum Streptophyta; class Magnoliopsida; order Malpighiales; family Euphorbiaceae; genus Excoecaria; species Excoecaria agallocha. The sequence continues at coordinate 15,701,842 of CM075816.1, read as the reverse complement.
AATGAGAGCTTGCAGAATTAGCCACCCTGAGTAATTGATATTTTATGGATGCTTTTAATTGAATTGAAAATTTTGAAATGTGATAAGAGTAGAATACCTTTCCAACTCGGTGTGTACGGAAACCAAATATTGACTGCTCTATGGCATTTGCACTAATGATTTGGCCTCCAATGTTATATGCAGCCTGCACTACACGAAAATGCCCATCAATTCTGATTTTCCATATAATGCAAATGAAGAATTACCAAAATAAAAAAGAAAGCAATGTGGAGGAATCCACGAACTGAGGAAAAAAAAATCCCACAAAACAGAAAATATAGGGTTCGAGCCTATGTACATATAGGAATTTGGCAAAACTAGTACATATTATATCCTCAAAATTTTGAAAATATGTTTTGGTTATTTATTTCTGCACACTCTTTTGAACAATAAAATCCTCATTATGAACAGTAGATTACCCTACTATGTAAGTTTGAGTACCACTAATTGCTAGATGGAGAGAAACCAGGAAGTGCAGTACCTTATGAAACAATGCTAACCTTCTTAAAGAGCTGTGAGGTACTCCATATGCTAGATATGCCTGCCCAAGACAAAATAAACTATTATGCCGGTTGACAAAATTACAAATACAAACACACACTTATATTTGTGGTCTTTTACATGCATAACAAGGGCATTGTACACATTGATCCAGAATGCAGTTCGGGCATTGTTTTTCATCTGATTGAGAGTCACCCTTTCAAGTTGCTCCACTAGAACCCTGAAATTAAAAGATAGATTGCATGTTATGTGCACAGCAAACACCAAAGGGGACAAAGATGATATTTAAACAATAAAAGGAAGTTCGCTGCATGCTTTTGGCAACAGAACAGATGCATATGTGTCTGCCAGTGGTTGCACATGAATTACGAGGTATAAGGGTGAAGAACAATCCACATGTTGACAAAAAATGCACATTAATAAAGGTCAAGACTTTATTTATGAGATAAGTTGAAAAAACCGAAAAAAAAAAACCATTACATTGGATGAATCATGATTTCATAGTTATGTTACTCAAAAAAAAAATTTCTGCACTGCAGTGGATATCCATCAATTGCTCTATAGATTAAAGCATGGTTATTAAAACCGGACCGGACCGGGCGGTCGAACCAGTTTAACCGCGGTCCGGTTGGTTCAATGGATGAAAACCGGATTGGATAAAAACCGGAAAATACTGTTTCAAACCGCCAAAAAACCGGTTGAACCAGAATATAACCGGAAAAAATCGGGTTAAATGATAAAAACCGGTTTGATTTTTAAAAAACCAACTTTTTATCCAAAATATTTATACAATATTATTTTTTCTGAAAAAATATAAAATAAAATTATAAATACAAAATAATTAAATTCAAACAATTTAATGAATTTTTTATAAATAAAATAAAATTTTATAATTTATATTTGAAGAATTTCTTTAAAAATTTACAATTTTTTACTATATTTATCTTAAATTTTTATTATAAATGTTGAATGACTTGAAAATATAGTCCTATTGTTAATTTTTGATGATAAATATTTTTTTCTAAACTATTTTTAATTTTTTTATATAGTGATATTTTCATAATATTTATATAAAACATAAAAAATAATATATTTTTTAAAAAATGAAAAAAACCAGGTTGAACCTCAAAGAACCGGTCGAACCACGAACCCTTAAGCTCTCCGGTTCGTTATCCCATCCGGTTTTAATAACATTGGATTAAAGCATGAGTTTCTGAGCATACATGTGCCGGGTAAACACATGCATACAGACAGAGGCTGCAGTACCAAAATGTAAATCCGTCAAACTAAAAGATTGCATGTTGGTTGAGATGCCTTTTCTGTACATTAGATAGATTGTTAGCCTAAATATAACTCAGATTGCAAAATTCATGCCCAAAAAGAGTTCTCAAGGAAAATCCACAATTTATGCAGAGATGGGATGAACCTCTCAACTTTTCCTCCAAGTGCTTATTCTTTCTTGTCTTCAGTTTTATCTCCATTTTTTTTCTTTGTCCTTCTTGTTTTAAAAGTAAATTTATGTACAGTAGTGATGGCATAAGATGCAAAGTTTACCTATAGTTATTGATGGCACAAGATGCACGGGAGAACTGATCAGTTGATACCCAAGATTTTTGAAAAAAAGTTTTGCAAGACCAATCTCGATCCTCACCATGTCGGGGTAGTACAACATTAGTGGATGACCTTGACAGTATAGGTGAATTTTTTTTCCCATGAGTCACAGATGCTGAGATACGGAGCCAGCAATAAACTGCAGCCATACACCTGACCATATCCTCGGACAATTTGATCGGGCACTGGTAGAGATGATCCTTCAGAGTTCGCAGTGAAGTTTTCTCTGTGGCTGAAATCTTTTCATGAGCCTGAGAAATAACATGGATAAAAGGGTTTGAATGATCAACCAGCATGCTGAAGTTAAACCTCAAGCTACTACATATAAAAGGATCACCAAAAGAAGGTTGTCACCATTTTGAAATCCAAGTATATGTACTTGCTATGGAAACCAAAAGCAGGAAAGGAAAAAGTTGAAAAACTTCAAATGAATTTTGAACAGAGTCATAGTTTTGGTTTTGTAATAAGAGAAACCAACCAAAATGCAATTTTATTATAGACCATGTAAGAATGGAACCTCTTGGAAGCCTATTCTAAACTGCAGCCCGTTTCACAATTCCATCTTGCTCAGCTGTTTATCAAAGAAAAATCATAGAAACTACTTGCGTAAAAGCATTTGCAGAAAGAAACTGAAAAATAGGCATATATCCTACCTTAATCTGGTCAATAGAAGTGTCATCTAAATGGATGTCACTTTTTCCTATGAATAATGGAGCATCCCTAGCCTTGGAGGATCTTTTATTAGAATCACTGATAGAAACTAAGGCTTGCAAATGTCTTAAAGGGAACTTTTTTGAGGAGCAGAAAGCACTTGATATAATACTTGGATGTTTCCTGGATGTATGCTTTGGATGCGCAGGAGAAGCCACACTTGAACTTTGCTGAGAAGAAGCCCGACTTACACAATGCTCAAAAATATTCCTGTATAAAGAGAGCACATGCTGCTCCCGATTAGCAACCTCTTCTTCAAGTAGCTCAATCTCGGCAATTAACTCCTTTGTCTGGCATCAAGCAGTGATTTGCAGGTTAGTCTAACCACTTCATGAGATAAGTATAACAACATCTGTTAGTATATCAAGCCAACATTGACATTGCGCCAATGCATTTTACAATTGTAGGATCGCTTGTATCATAAGACTGCCTAGTCTATGCATGTATAATTTGGAGCCATCAAGACAATGAAAGTAAAAAAACTTAACACTTCTTCATAAAAACTTTTGCCTTGAATGTGCATAATGGCTCCTATGTCTGAAAACCATATCTTCACAATGGTAAAGGCAATTGGAAATTTAGAATTAAGTTCGAGGTGTAAAGAGAGTAATGCTGGTTCCAGCACTAAGATGTGACTAGAGTGGTTTTATGGAAATTTGGTGCTGGAGGATAACAAAGAATATGATAAGTAGTCTTTGCTGATGATTATATTAAAAATCCTGGATATTTAAACAAAGAACATTATTGGTATACTCCAGGTTGGTCAGAAATCAAGATTGTTCAAATATCGGCACAACTAGAGCTTATTTTTGCATTCATGTGCCCATTAATTGAAAGAAAGGACCCATATGGTTCGGTAGGAAACAATTCAGGCAGTGTAACATTAACTCCAGATTCAAGCATGATCAGTATACAAGTCCTAGAAAGTGAAAACCATGATTAAGAATTTAACCTTTCAAAAGAAAAAGTTACCTGAGTAGAAAAATGCCTATGTCCAGGAGACAAAGTGCTAGAAACTCGTCCCATTGCTCTCTCAAGCATCATGCACATGGACTTCTCTTGCTGCAACTTTAATTGCAGCAGCTCAATCTGCAAGTCAGTATTGTTGATAAAATCAGATGAACCCTGTACATTAAAACAACGAAAGCAGTTCGGGTGCTTACGTCTTTTTCCAAGGAGGCTCGATGGTTTGATGACATATTATTGTTTGTACAAGTAAGATAGTCATGGATAGGACTTTGTGCCCTATAGGCCCTTGTTGGAAGAGATGGCATCTGTTGCATTTAGGAGAGAAAATTGGAAATGAGTTATCTCTAACCTTGCCAAGGCTTTCAAGTAAAAATGACTTGAAACTAAAAACAAATTTGATATGGGTGAAAATTTGTTGCCTCACATGTGTTCCATTCTGGTCCTTAGCAGAACGCAAAATTCTATCTCTTGAAACCTCCAAGTTCTTTTCAGATGCACTAAAATAGAAACAGAAAATTCTGAGGATTAAGAAAAGACAAAGACGAATCTAATGTTTGCAATATTTGGACCAACTTGCAAGTGAGAATCACAATTTCTCATTAACCAGGATTCGAACTGTTGAATTGGTTGCAGATGTAATTTTTCTACCAAATAAATACCATGGACTAGCATATTACCATCAAAACATATCTCTATAACTCTTACATCAAAATATATAATTTTTTGAAACTTGCATTTCAGAAGAATAAGAGCTAGAGTAAGATCTAATTAGAGGACAGTTAGCATCTATCTTGAAGCTGCCCATCTTTTCATTGTCTTTCCAAATCTAAATTTTCATCACCTGGAAACAATTACTTGATTATCTTTTAAAGGGACCTAAAACTGATATACATATATTTATGCAGATAGAGAGAGAGAGGAAGCCAACCACCCAATTCAAAAGGCAGAAAAAGAAAATGAATTAGTGCAACAAATCGATATAATGATACCACATATACATGTAAAAGAAATTGGTGAAAATGCAAGTAACAGAAAAGGGAAAAACTAGAACTTCAAAACTCCAAAATGACTTGCATATTAGTCAATGCTTTCCCACTTTAAATCAACAAATCATTGACACAAAATAATTATAAGACCAAAAAGCAACAACAAGAATACCCAATTCCAGACAGAAATATACCTCCTAGAACGTCTGTGTTGGGCATGAGTTTGTGAAGGTGGAAAAGAAATCCCAGTCTCTCTCTTCTTATGACCACCATCAATCTCATCTACATTGAAACCATCCATTTCACTTTTCCTCATAAAAACAGCAGACACAGTAGCAGAGTACCAAACTCACACATTCTTTAACCATAGACTGATATTAAAGACATCACACAATTCACACAATAAGTATCAAAACCGGCTTTAAATACCAGTGTAAACAAACCCAAAAGGAATTAAGAGCCAGTGCTAAATAAAGTGAGAGAAGTCTAAAATGGGTATGTTATAAATAATAGAATTGAGAGATAGATTTGGAAGCATATTTGAAAAAGGAACGGTTGGTTAGAGAAATAGGAGGAGTCAGGACTTGGGAGTTACCGCCATGAAATGGGACCGTGCTGCTTGAGAATTGAATTGCATAGCTTTTGGTTGTTGGTGCATTCAATGCGAGAATTTATTTCCTCTGATCAATCTTTCTCGCTCTATCTACAGTGAAAGGAAGAAGATTTTTGAAATGAAACTTTGCCCATTCTCTACGTAGACTGAGATTACCCGCCAGAATCGAGGCGTCTAATGAACGGCACAACGGATTTAATCCGGTGCGAGCATACTTTTGATCCAGCGGCTAAATTTGCGCGCACGGGGACGCCCCATATCCGAACTCCCAAAACAGACTGCTCGTTTAAAATTAAAAGTTAAGCGTAATTGTATATTGTATGCAAAAGTCTAATGGTGCAAATCGATTCATAATATTTAACAAAGAGTTTTTAAAGTTTTATTTGGTATAATGTCATTTTTAATATTTTAAAATTAAAATAATTTATATTATAAAATAATGATTGAAGCTTAAAAATTTAACACTTATTACTCAAATATTAAATTAATTATTTTAAGAGCTAAATTATTTTAATTTTTAAATTTCAGATATGATATTATACCAAATAAAATTTAAAAAATTGTATTTCCTTTTTGCTAAATATTAGAAAGAAAATTGCACATTCTAACTTATACAAAACATAGATGTTTATGGGGTGGCTGTTCTTCGGACATGAATGGAATTGGTTTAGTGTTTTCTTTATCTAAACTTGATTACTTTGGGCCTTTCCGGGCTACTACTGAAGCCCATTTAACACTTGTACCAACCTATGATTATATAATGAATGACTAAAGTTTTCTTTCTAATTTCTATACATTATTTCTTAAGAGATGCTATAATTTCGGAATACAATATATATAACAGTAACAAAACATGCTTAGCTAGCCTAAATTAATAGAGCATATTATTAGATTTTCATAGATATTCTTTAATAGTATTTTCTTTGTCAATGAGGTAATTTCACAAGGCAATTACATTCCGAAAGAAATTAGCAAATATTTATAATTACAGTAATACTAAATTCGTTATAGTTAAGTCATTTTTTTTTGAGCAATTGGGAAACTTAACTCTCTAACACCCATCTAATTCTAATATAGTATAAAAGCATAAAAGACTAATTCTTGAATCACCCTATGGAAAATTGGAGAGGCAGGGATCCAACCAAAACGTGAAACCTATGGTTCGATAACAATATATCAAGATAGACAAAATGGCGAATCATAGCATGTGATAATTGAATGGAAAATTTTTTGAGAGAACTTCACATATGATAATTAAGGATATTAATAAAGATTTATAATCGTGCTGATATTTACTTTAAAATGGCTTATCATTTTAAAATAATAATAAATTTAAAATTATTAAATCATAATCATATAATGTAGGAATGAGCATAAATTGCATAATTGATTATAATTGAACCAAGCGACCAAAATAAACAAATCAGTTTGGTTATTAATTTTATAATAAAACTTTAGTTATTTTGATTCGGATTAATTTTAAAGTGTAAAAAACGCAAAATAATCAAAATGACCAAAATTATGAAAAAATATTAATTTTTGTTATACAATCAAATTGTCTAAAATTTATTTCTATCTTAATGTTCTTGTATTTTTTTTCCTCAAAATATAGAATTGTTAATTTGAATTTATTTTTGTTATATATAGTTGGACTAATTGTCTCTTTTGTATTTATTTTTTTTAACGAAATATCATTTTATTATAAAATTCAAATTATATACAATTATGCTATTAATATTATTTTTTTAGTTTTAAAATTAAGTTAATTTGTTTTGTTTATAAAATTTATTTAAAATTATAATGGATTTAAGTCTTGCAAGAAAGTCTATTTTGAAAACTTCAAACCGAAAATCAAATTAATTTGGTATGGTTTTATATTCTATTCAATTCAATTTTGATTATCTATTTTAAATTAAAATATAATTCAATTTTCAGTTATTTTGATTTGATTTTCTAATCGAATCAATCAATGCACACTCTTGATTAGGTGCGTAGCCACCTTGTAAGGAGTGAGGTCAATTGACCTCACTAAATTTAAAAAAACTTTTTAAATACCCTAGATAAATTTTTTTTTTCAAAATTGACCCTACTAAAATTTTTAAATGACTCCATTAATAATTGATCCCATTAAAAAAATTAACCCACTAATATATTTTTGACCCCACTAAAATTTTTTAATAACCCCATTTATAATTGATGCAATTAAAAAATTAATTAGCTAATATATTTTTTAACCCACTGAATCAGATTTCTGGTGAGGCCCCTGCTCTTAATATAATATAAAATGGATCCAATTATACATATTAGTAGACAACATATTTTTGTTTAAAAGCCTCCAGAATTAAGGTATGTGTAATATATGCATAAACTTTTATTGCTCCAGCAGGGCCACTGCATTTTATTTTAAATGTTATCCTCAAACCATAAACGCATTGATAGATAAAGGATGATCCACAAATACTTGCTGACTCATTTTCCAATTGCATAATGCATATGAATAGTTGGAGAAGAAAAAAAATAATGTTTTGAGTTATTTCTTTTTTTCCAATTTGCCTTTTAGGATTATTGTCATTATATTTGGATAAACTATTAGAAAAAATGAAGGGTTAATTATAAAATCCCTCCAACCTTTGACCATGTTTTCATTTTAGCTCTCAAATTAAAAACGATGCCCAACATTTTATAGTTTTTCAAATCCAACTATTCGTTAAGTATTTCATCCAAATTTTGATGGAATTTAGCAACAGAATCTGAAATCTGTTGCTAAAAATATTTTAAAAATAAAAAGTATTAAAAATTATTTTTTATATTAAAAATTATTGAAATGATTTTTTCAAATTAAATTTTTTTATATTTTACAAATTAAAAAATAAAAATATAAGAATAATATGTGATTATTTGTAAAAATTATATTTAAAATATTTTTATTGATTTATTTTAAATATCATATCTTCACCCATTTTTTATTTGATTTTGATACTAATATAAAAATAAAAAATTATAACACTTTATATATATATATATATATATATATATATATATATATTTAATTGGAATATTAATCATATATTAACTATATGGTCTAAGTTTAAGAATCATAAAAAATGTTATTTCTTAATATTTTTATATTCTTAATTTGAATTTTTTATTACTCCCAAAATTACTTAATTCTAGTGATTTAATGAATTAATATTTCACATGGGAATTTCAACATTTATTTTAAATATATTTCTAAGACAACATTTCGGAATTAACTTTTGTTTTCCCAGCCTCTTCAAATTCAGAATTACTCCATTGTTGCATCAAAACTACCATCTCCATTATACATTTCAGACCAACTTTTATTTTCCATTGTAATTTTAACTATGTATATACAAATTTTCAAGATTAATTCAAACTTTTTCCGCCCAAATAAATTTCTAAATTTTTTAATTTCCACCAAAATATGTTGTATAAATAAAATTCTTAGAATGTTAAATTTAACTCACCAAATTCAATAATATATATAGAAACTTAGCAAATGCCTTTAGAAATAAAATTAAATGTGAGTGCAATGCAATATGAAGTTGAAGTTGATAATAAAAAAGAAGAAGCACAAATTCAATTACTGGATCTCAATGTTGATGCAACAAGTTTTGATTTCGACCAAAATGTCATCTTAAATTCTCCACAGGTTAATGCTTCTTCATCAAATCATATTTTCCTAGTTTTAAATAGTGAGTCACGTGTAGAAGATGAGATATAAGAGCAATCACAAGATTTAATCGTCAATACTGGTATGTTGCCATCTCAAACTAAAATAGTCATGCAGTCCCTAAACTTTTTTTATATTTGTCCCACCAAAACTGTTTTTTTGTGGCAGTGTCAATTATAGTATCAAATGTGCCTCTCTTCATTTTGGATTAACATGTAAACATCCTGCACCGAAGTCAATTATTTTTTGTAGCATCCATTCCTTTAGTGCGTATCTCCTATGCTCAAAATTATCTAGGGCTTGAAATTCACATTATTAGCCTCAAATCATCTCCTATGAAAATGGCATTCATATTTTCCTCCATGCCTTGCTCTGTTTTTGTTATTGTTTTTTCCCTTGAGCTCCTGGGAAAATACTTGATTCTTTCCAGAGTTAAAATGTTTCGGACCCATATTACTGGCAGCTATTTACTTCAGCACATTATTTGTCATCATATTTCTCAGTTTCCATGTTTGAGGATAGTGAAAGATTGAGAAGTCAGATATCAAAACAATATTGTTTTATTTGTGTTTTAGTGCGAATTCATAGGTATAATGTTAAATAAAATAACAAGAAGAAGAAAATAAAGCAAAAATTTCCAGTTTTTCTGCCTGGGTTTTGAACGAGAAAGAATGGGTTATGTGTAGTAGATGTTCTTAACAGTATCTGATATGTGAGGCAATGTCTCAAATGAGATATTAAGTTAATTTTTTCATGTGAGGCAATGCCTCCTCTAATACTAATTTTTACATTCAGATTGCAAGACTTATTTAGATTTATTTTTTCTAATTTAACTTAAAATGATTGAATTTAAAATTTCTGCACTTTGAATGTTTAGGCAATTCGTGGTTAGAAAATGATTCATTCTTCTTTTATACCATTCTAATTTAAAAGTATGTGCATGTTTTTATGTGATATTGGTAATATTTATTTGTCAAATGATTTATAATTGTTTTTTTAATGAGTATGCTTATGTTGTACATATTTATTCTGTTTAATATATATTTTCTTTCATTTTAAAATAGAAGAAAATAGTACCAATGATAGTGCAAGTGAGCAACCAATAGGTGTGAAGAAAATATTGAACAATGATGAACGTAAAGCTTTTATATGAGAGGTTACTACAAAAAAGTGTGGATGGAAAATTGAAAAACTAAGTGACAAGACTGGTGGCATCAGAGTTCTTAGTTTTTATGCGTACTGTTCAACAAATTTGGAAACAATTTAAAAATAATGGCCCATTTGTTAATGTGCCTCGTAGGAAGACAAAATGTGGTCGTAAAAGAGTTCAAATTGATAAGAATCGATTTCATGAGATTCTTCTACATCAATGGATAACTTTTGCCTCTCTAACTTGTGCCATGAATATAAGCAAAACAACATTATTCAAATATTTTAAATCAGGAGATATTCGACATTATTCAAATGCCATAAAACCATATCTGAAGGAAGAAAATGAAAGACAATGATTATAGTTTTGCATATTGATGCTTGACAAAAATAGCTTACCACATGATCCAAGCTTTAGCGGGGATGTACAACATTATACATATTGATGAAAAGTGGTTCTATATGACAAACAAATCTGAAACTTATTACTTGCTACCTGATGAAGAAGATTCAATTCAAACTTGTAAAAGTAAAAATTTTATTGGAAAAGTTATATTTTTAGTTGCCATAGCTTGTCCAAGATTTGATGCATAAGGTAACTGTAATGCCCCCCAAATATTTGCAATTTCCATGCATGACATGTGTAAAGTGTGAATAGTAAACTTAGGTTGAGTGTTGGAGTAATTAAAGTTGAGTAGAACAGGAAATTTAAAAAGAATGTACCGTTAATCGTGCCCGAGCCGAAAAACCCGAGAATGGGCGACCTGTTGGACAATATAAATTTAATATAAAATATGAAAGTACATATTAAATGGAGTACGGTGGTACAATTTGAGTGAAAATTGAGATCAAATAGGCCTCCAAAAGGGTAAACAAAGAAAAATTTTCTGGGTCGGCTTATGTGCGATTAGAAATTTTGCCTGAATATTTAGAGATCTTAGAGATCTCCGATTGACTTAATATTTTAAATATATGTCATATATAGTGTAGAGACACTCAGGGAACTAGAAAATAGCAATTCTGGCAAATCTGTAATTTCTGATCTCGGAAGGGCTGCACAAGCCGTCAAAGCTAAAAGTATATCGAAACAAATTTGAAATAAGATGAAATTTTTACCATATATTCTTGAATATATTTTGACACACTAGGTAAAATTTTAGAGCATTCTGACTTTCAGATCAAAAGCTCGATTTTCGAGGTGAAAAACCGAAATCGGGTTATTTAAGGAGTCAAAATCGTGAATCTGACCATAAAAATTCATGGAGGTCATTATTGTGAAGCTTCGATCATGTGTGTGCAATATTAGGACAGTAGGATGTGTGTGCATGCTTGAAGAAGTGACATGTGGCATTATTTAAAGCCATTAGATTCAATAGTTGCAAGGTGAATCTTGGCCTCTCCTTTGGTACACTTAAAACACCATATATAAGGATCAAAATATCAGAAGATATCTGGAATTGTCGACCATCTTCTCCTCCTTTCTTGTGAAAATCCGAAATTCACCATTTCTTCTCTCATCTCACCATTTGCTTCTAACCAAGCCTTATTCCTTTGAATTTCCAGCCCAAAAATTTACTCTAGACTCAGAATTTATCCCTCTTTAACTTAGTAAGAAGCTGGTATCAAAAGGAGGCCAAGAACTTTAAGATAAAAGGTAAGAGAAAGTAAGATAAATTTTGTGATTTAGTGAGAATTAGATGAGATATGTGGGAGAATTTTTATGAGTATGTAGATATTGATTAGGAGAGTTGATTTATAGCTTTAAATGGCTTAATATTTTGGTAAAAACTCATGATTATTCCTTTGTAAATTTCGGCTAATAGAAGAAAAAGAGAAGAAAAGGCAAGTTTACAAGGATAAAGGAAAGGAGAAGGTGTAATCAGCTCTTTTCCAGCAATTTGGAGGTTAGTGGATGCAAATTATCTTTAATTTCACTAATTTACTTGAATTTTCCCTAATTTTCTATTATGTAACTATGTATAGGGCTTAAGATAGTGAATTAATTTAATATTAATCAATAATATGCTAAATTAAGTAATTAAAGACTTAAATAAATTAAGAAAATAAAAATTAAGTAGTACTTACCTTAGTAGCCAAATTAGGGTACTAAAGGTACCTTAATGCAAACTATTTGAAATTTGGACAATTGATGTTATTTAATCTATTTAGTGCATGAGAAATGAAAATATTCTAGATAAAATGAAAAATGATTATTAGGGAACACTATGTCATAGTTACATAATGTAAAAAGTTGATGAAACTTGTAAACTTTTATGTGTAATTATCATTTATCACCATATAGTGACTTAAAATGGACCTAAAATAAGATATGGCATTAATTTGGAGGAAAGAATAAATTGTAAGTGGCAAATTCTTTGATGACCGAATAGCAACTCTAATTAAAAGAATATATTTTGTTTAAATTCTTGTGATATAAAGCTTTTCTATGATGAATGTGCAATTAATGAGTTTATTTGAATAAGTTTGGGAGCATAATGTGATTAAAATAAAGTAATAAGAATAAATAATAACAAAATAAATAAATAAATAATAAGAAAAGATAAAATTTAATAATGCCCTTAGTGTACAGTAGGTAATTCCAGCTCTTGGATACTATGGCTAGCCATAGGAATTTATTCCGCAGGATACCATGAGCCTATGAGATAATTGTTATAAAAAATGACTATGAGATATAAGACAGGATAGCCGGCGTATTATATGCATTAGTACCGGGGCTTTGGTGTCGCACCTAGTGGTGGGATTCCTCCGGTACACCCGTATTTACGTCCTGTTTATCCAGTTCGTGGGTCTCTACTGGTGTCATCTAGGGGCAAAAGAGTAATTTTGTACAAAAATTAGAATAAAAGAGTAATTATGATGAAAATTATGCCATATTAATAAATATCACTACAAAAAAACTGTTAATTAGCGACTAAAATTAGCGACGGCAACATTTTCGTCGCTAATTTTGCGACGGATTAGCGACTGTTTTATAATTCCGTCGTGAAAATTAGATTTTCTATTTTTTTGCGACGAATTAGCGACGGAATGAAAAAACAGTCGCTAATTATTGGCGGGAAATGTACACGCCAAGTTTTGCGACGGAATTAGCGACGAAAATTGCCGTCGCTAAATTTTATTATTTTTTATTCATAAAATTAGTTCCAGAAAAGTTAGCGACGAAAATTTTAGTCGCTAATTTAGGGGGAAAATTTAGCGCCTTTTTTTGCGACCGTTTAGCGACAAAAATTTTAGTCGCAAATAAAGTAAAAAATATTTTTTTTTAGAAATTAGAAATCTATTTTATAACTGAAAATTAGAAATTATTTTATTAGTTGATAATAATTTTTTAACAGTTGTACCAAAATCTAAATTTATTTATTTTTAAAAATTTCATTTTTAATAATAATATTAATAAACTAATTATTAAGATTACTATATATTTGTGTATTCAAGATTAATAAAAATAAATATTTATAAAAAAGTAATATAAAATTTATTATTTCATTTAAAATAATAAAAAAATTATAATTTATATTTATTTTATAAAATTTAAATCAAATATTAAATTATTTAAAATCCAAAATGTTTAAATAATTAAAATACTCTTTAAATTAAAATAAATTAAAATATATGCAATAATAATAATAATAGTGAGAAAAATGGTTTTAAATTAAAATACTCTTTATAATAAATTAAAATAAATTCAATTAGATACATTAATTTACTATTAAATTCATTTGATTCGCTAAATAATTCCATCCAATTCAATTCATTACGTTATCTTTATAATCCGTTTATTTCATAATTTTTTATTTTTAATAAAAAATAATTTTATAAAATTTAGCTAATAAATTTGTAACTCAATTAGATCATAATCCAATTTATTCATAATAACATAAAATTTTTATATTTATAACTCAATTCATCACAATTCAATCTGAATACATTCAACCCGACAAAAATTGTTATCTCCTTTTTACATGATACAATTATGTAAAGCTACACCGAAATGAAATTAAAAAAAACATTATTAAAAACCATCGAAATTGAAAAAAAGACATTCATGGCATAGCTATTGTATATATTGTTGATGGTTTTTGCAATATCTCAATAACTGTTAGTTTAGTTGGTGTAAAGTGTAAACTAGTTAAAAATGATGACTTATCAAATATATGCAACCAAACCCATAAATAAATGAGTATTTTTTATATTATGTCTAAATAACTATAGCCGGTTAAGTATTTACCGTTAGATCGGCCTGATATTTGGTGAGTACGTTTGAAACTCCTTGTTGTTAATTTTGAATGGTAAAGATTAGTTTTTAAGGTCTATGAGTTTAATTTTTGTTGCAAAAAAGATGTTGTTTTCTGGATTTTTTATGTAATGATCAATTTTGTATACGAAATCGATCGGAAAATCATTTGCCGTTAGATTGACCTGATTTTTGGTGAGTACGTTCAAAACTACTTGTTGTTAATTTTGAACGGTGAAGATTAGTTTTTAAGATTTGTAAGTTCAGTTTTTATTGCAAAAAAGAGGCTATTTACTGGATTTTTACGCAATGAACAGTTTTGTATACGAAGACAATCGAAAAATCAGTTGCCGTTAGATTGGCCTGATTTTTGGTTAGTATATTAGAAACTCCTTGTTGTTAATTTTGGACGGTGAATATTAGTTTTTAAGATCTGTAAGTTCAGTTGTTGTTGCAAAAAAAAGGCTGTTTTCTGGATTTTTTACATAATAACAAAATTTTATATGTGAAGACGATCGAAAAATCATTTGCCGTTAGATCAGCCTAATTTTTGGTGAGTACATTCGAAACTACTTGTTGTTAATTTTTAACGGTGAAGATTAGTTTTTATGGTATATGAGTTTGGTTTTTGTTGCAAAAAAGAGGTTATTTTCTGGATTTTTTACGTAATGACTAGTTTTGTATACGAAGACGATCGAAATATCATTTGCCGTTAGATTGGCCTGATTTTTGGTACGTACGTTCAAAACTCCTTGTTGTTAATTTTGAACGGTGAAAATTAGTTTTTAAGGTCTGTAAGTTCAGTTTTTGTTGAAAAAAAAAGACCATATAAAATGAATATTTTCTTTTGTAACAGAAAATTATAAATTATTTTATAAGTTGATAATAATTTTTTATCAATTATACCAAAATCTAATGTTATTTATTTAGAAAATTTACATTTTTAATCATAATAATAAACTAATTGTTATGATTATTATATATTTGCGTGTTTAAGATTAATAAAAATAAATATTTATAAAATTTATTATTTCATTTAAAATAATAATAAAAAATTTGTTTTTTGTATAAATTTTTAAATATAGCAAATCAACTCCGAAAATTGTCAGATTTTACATGTATACATGAATTTTTATGTAGAATATTTTGGTGATAAGAATTGAATTTTTCGGTGATTTTGACAGTTGGCGAATCGGACTAATAAATTTAAATTGGACCGACAGCGAACTCCGATGAAGTAAAAAATTTATGTCCCATCTATTTTTAATATATGATAAAAAAATATGGAGCTTTTAAAACAATTTAAGAGGGCAAATGAAAATGATTTTGGATAATTAATTGTCCAACAGTTTTTGTAAGGTCCCAAAAATGACCCTAGTCGGAATTGCATGACCAATGTATGATTATTTGATTTAGATTGATTAAATGTGTGAATTTAATATTAGAATAGTGAAGGCAAGTGATAATTTTTATTTAATTATAAATTATTTGGTATAAATTGGAAAAGAATTAGGATTAGTGGGGTGTTTTTGAAAATGAATTAAAGTAAAATTTTGTTTAGTGAGGGAGTTAGTAGAGACTACAATAAATAAGAAAATAAAGGATAAAAAAAAGAAGGAAAGGAAGGAGAGAGGGTGGAGAACAAGGAAAAATGAAGAGAGAGAGAGAGAGAGAGCACCGGTCAGTGACTGCGCCGGCCACTCCCGTCGGCGGCAACTCGCATGCCGTCTCTTCTCCATCGCCGACGTCTACCTCCACCTACGGCGTCGTTTTTGCCCCAATTTTCTCTCTCTTACCGAACCCACTTCTCCTCCTACCGGCGATCGATGACAGCGGCTGATGGCATGAGTGGCGCCGGTGAACTCCCGGTGATGAGGCGGTCTTCCTCGTGCCTTTCGTTTCTCCCCACTCGCCGGCAGCAGGTAGATCGGCCCCTGGCGAAGCAGGACCTTCCAGCTTAGATCCCGACCAAGTGCGACGGTGTTGGGGCGCGTGA
Organism: Excoecaria agallocha; assembly: GCA_037975025.1. Taxonomy (NCBI): domain Eukaryota; kingdom Viridiplantae; phylum Streptophyta; class Magnoliopsida; order Malpighiales; family Euphorbiaceae; genus Excoecaria; species Excoecaria agallocha. Next base: position 15,685,318 of record CM075816.1, on the reverse strand, counting down.
GTGGTACCTGGAAACTACCGATGTTCCTAGCTACCAACCAGCTTTGATGAGTCTCCGGTGACCGGTCCGGCGAGCAAGGTGACCGGTCCGCCAAGTTTAACAGCTATTCTTCTACTTCTGGAATCCTTCCTGCCAGGAGGTAACTGACTATTCAAAAATGATAACTTTTTCCTTTTTATTTGATTTTCTTGGGATTTTTTTTAAACTGATGATCAATTTAGCACACATTCGTCCATATTTGCTAGATTGAATGAGTAATTATATTATTTTAGCACACTTTGAATCTCTGAATTATCACTTTAAAAATATATATATATATATTGAGTCCCCGAGTAGCATAACTGAATTGATGGAAAAAAGAAACGATGCCTTTGGACTATTGGCACATTTTTAGTTTCTACTTATGTGCAATCTTTGTCATTAGACACTGCTTCACGGGTTTTCTAGATTCAGTAGTAGTGATCAATGACATTTTGTCTATCATGTTAGGTGTTCACTTGGTAATTGGCATTGTTAGGGTGAAGTGTCACTGAATAGCACTAAAAATGCTTTCCTGTGCTGCAGAAAGATGTGCTGTTCTAAACTTATTACATGGGACATAAATAGGTGTTCACTTGGTGTGTGTTTCATTTAATGGCAAACGTTTCTCACCTTGCCCCTTTGGGGTAAATGTGCACAGTGGTAAGATATAACAACAACATTGCACATGATATAGTTTTCTTTTACTGAAAATTACCATTTGGCCATATAATTGTTGATTTGATGCCCCCCTGACTATAGCTAGATGAACAAATTCTACCAAAGTGCCACAGTCTTTAATTGGATGTTAATTTAACCTTTCTTTTTCCATTTTTGTTCTTTGGGTGCTTAATGGAACACTAACACAATGACTGAAGTCTACATGGATTTAAAACTGAATGATATATTAAGTTGAAAACAGAGAATGACTGTGTATATCAGGTGTAAATAGAGAAATTTAAGTATTTCAAGCCATATTAGTTAAATATTGCATAAAGAGTTCAACTAAAGAGTTTGAAAGCAAATTGCATAAAATTGTTGCTGCTATATGTTTTAAGTTTTTTAATGATCATTTTAAGTATTCATTCTTGTTATGGTAAATACACTACAGGAATGCTGCTGCTGTGGTTTTGGTTTTGGTAAATAGGATTGTAATTCTATTATTTTTCTGAATTTCCATCTGTTCTTGTCTGGAGAAGATGCTTCCCCAAATACCATTGCTTCATCGTCTGGAAATGTAAGTTTTCAGCATTTTAATTTCGGTTTAGTTTTTATCGGCTTTCGGTAAATTCACGCGAGAATTGTTTGTCATAAACCTTTTGTGCATTAAGTGTTTGCAGAAGTATAAATGAAGAAACATTTGTTTTATAGGCGATTGAAGAGTACCAAGCAGTGAATGTCTCCGTGAAAATAGAAAGATTCGTATTTGAGGTTAGAACTTATTTGAATCCTTGATTTATTTTCGAAGATTTTGCTTGTTAACTTCAAATTCAGGAAGTTTGTTTTGGCTTTTGTTTCTTGCCTTGTTATTTTTATTTCTGACTTGTGGACGTTTCCGAAAAATATGAAGCCACAATTAATTTTGCTTAATTCGATTTAAGGATTCAGTACACTGTTAAATAGTATTTAACATTCACCAATTTTGCATTTCCAAAAAATATGAAGCCACAATTAATTTTTACTGCAATACAACTCTTAAATTTTTTAATTAATGTAGAAAGGATTTGATGTTGAACAAATTTAAAATTATTCATTTAGATATAATTAAATGTCAAATGGGAAGGGCTTTAGAGTAAATTTTATGCCTATTCTCAAGGATGATAGGGTACAATTCATATATTAAGGCATTAATCTTGGTTTGTAAATTAAATTGAAAATGAAAACCTTGTTTTTATAAGCTAAATCTGCAAACTATTTTCATTTATAATGTTGTTAATGAATTTTTTTTTTCTTTTGGATCGCATGATAGCCATTATGCTTGTGGCATTTACTTAAAAGTCCAGAAAATGTCCTAAAGCAACTTATGGTTCTAATACTTGTCATTATTTCTTTAATTAGTGAGAACCTACTGACCTTGCAAAATATAATTTGATCATGTTTATCGATGCTATTGTATATTTCTCAATATATAGTTTATTTCAGACAAAATTTGTTTTCATTAGGAGCCACCTGTGCTATGTTAGATTTTTGTTGCTACTTTGTATTTCAGTGCATATTATCTGTCATTTTTTAGCCTTGTTACAGCAATCATGTGTTAACATTGATATTTTCTAGATAATTGCCCTTTGAAGAGCTAAGAGAAGAAATATGGAACACTTGGTTTTAGCTTGTGGAGGAGAAGCTGTGAATTTTGTAGATGATTTGACCCCCGATTGTCTTGGTTGGGCTGGACTGGATTGGTTATTCTTATGCTATTATTTGCATCTGTAACTTGTTGATTGACACCAAAGGATGATACTTGTATGTCTACTATTTTCTTACAAAATGGGTCTTATTATGTAATGTTTTAAATAATTTTCTTTATATATGTGTATTTTGGAACATATTTTTATTTGAAATAAATATATGTTTGTATGTGTGAGATCATTGTTATGTACATGATTAAAATAAATAAATAGCGATTAAAATTTAAAAAAAACAGAAAAAATAATTATGCAATAATTTAGCAACGGATTTGCGACAGAAACTGTTGCTAATGTGTAATATATATAATTAAAGAAATAATTAGCGACAATATTAGCGACTACAATTTCGTCGCTAAATTTTACAATAAATTTAAATTAGCGACGGAATTAGCGACGATAAATGTAGTCGCTAAATATTATTATTATAATTCTAGCGACTATTTATAAATATAAATTAGCGACGGAAAAAAAATTAGCGACGAAATTTTTCGTCGCTAAATTAGCGACTGATTTTGAATTCCGTCGCTAATATATTAGCGACTGTTCGTCGCGGCGTCGCTAATTTAAATTAGCGACGGAATTTTATCAATTAGCGACGAAAAATGCCGTCGCTAATTCCCAGTTTTTTTGTAGTGTATGAAATAAATAATGTGAAAATGAGATCAATATGATAATTAAGGGCAAATTAGTAATTGCGCGATTAAGCGAGGGTAAAATGGTAATTTGAAACAAAAAGAGTGATTAAGGAAGTTAAAATGGCTAAATAAAGAAAAAGGGTAAAATCGTAATTAGTTAAAAGTTTAAGGACTAAAATATAAATTTACTATTTTTGAGGAATTTGAAGGATTAAAAATATAATTTGTACATTAGAAATTAAATAAAAGTCAAATGAAGTCAAATGAGTTAAATTTGAAGTCAAATTGAAGAAAAATTCAACGTAGGGACTTAATTGCAAAATTTTATAAAGTTTAGTAAATAGTTAAAATAAGATAGAAAAATTTATTATTATAATAATTCAAACTAATTGATGGAGGGAAAGAAATAGAAATTGAGTAACTTGATTAAATTACATTTATTAAAAATAAAGTAATAAGTTGAGCTAAACTAATTACTAATATTTAGTTAGTGAAATTTTTATGTAATTGCATTCAACACTGAGCGACTATGTTGCTCAGCGTGTAGTTTTATTTGACTGCGCGCAGGGACAGGTACAGGGAGACTTACAGTGAGAGCAAAATTTGGTGGCATGTACCTAAGAATTTTGGTTGTATATATTTTGGTTATGTAAAATAATTAAGATTTATAAATTATTATGTAAGCATAATTGAAGTTAGGTTGTGGTTATGTAAATTAAATTTTATATGCATACTATTTGAGATGTGTTGATGTATGATGAATTTAGAAGTGTTTGAGTTGATTGAATGGAGTTAGGGTATAAGGAGGATGGAATTAGGGAGTGCATTTTGACATTTGCAGGTTTTGAGATTTTGAATTATTAGACGTTATGCCGCCAAAATTTTTAATAAATTATTTAGACATTAGAAGGTTATTAAAAGAAATTATATTAGGTATTTTTTTTTAAAGGAGAGTGTTACAGTAACGAGCTTTTTTTTTGGAAAGATTGGGGTATTTCCTTTTGTCACCCATGAGCCAGCTAAAAGAACTAGTGCTAATAGAATTGCAGGAACACTTGAGAAGAAACCAATAACTTCACTGAAAAGAGAAATTATAAAGTCTTATTTGATTGAAAAGGTTTCGCCAGCTATCAAGTCTAAATGGCCAAGGGAAGATTTACGATTTCCAATATATATTCAGCAAAACAATGTAAGAGCACATATTGATATAAATGATGATGAATTTCATCGAGTTGCTACAGAAGATGGATTTGATATTCGTTTAACGTGCCAACCTGCTAACTCTTCGGATTTTAATGTTCTCGATCTTGGATTTTTTTATGGGATCCAGTCCTTACAATATAAAGAGGCAACTAAAATTGTTGATGAGCTTATTAATGCATTTGTTAAGTCATTTGAAGCTTTTCCTTCAAGAAAGTCTAAAAATATATTTTTGACATTATTGATGTGCATGATCGAAATCATGAAAGCAAGAGGTTCTCATAAGTACAAAATTTTGCATTTTAAGAAAGCGACATTAGAAAAAGAAGGCCAACTGCCTACTCAAATGAAATGTGATCCCTATTTGGTGTAAGAAGTTCTCAACTATTTAAGTTAGCTTGTTTATAGTCTAAATATGTAGGATAATTGGTAATATTTAAATTGTTTTCTTTTAAAAAAAACTTTGTTTCTACATATAGTCTAGATGGGTAAGGAGTAGTACTTACCAATATTAGGGGATTGTTTTTGATAAACCATTGAATTTATTTCATATATATAATAGTTATTTATGCTCTTATTTTTATTTCATCAAACTATGTTAAAAACAATATGTCTTGAATTAGAACTTGAGAAGTAATCAAAATTAAGGAAATAAAAGTTATTGATGATGACATTTCTCTGCAAAAGGTGACGAAGTAATCAAAATTAAGGTAAATACTTTCATTCATATATATGTTTAGTGAATCTAAGAACAACACATTGCAATTAGTCAAATTAAGATTACAAACTAATTATTCCCTTTTTCACGTTTACAAAGCATTGCAATTAGTCAAATTAACTAAATATAAACTAATTAGATATGAACTACACCCTTTTTCATGTTTGCCTTTTTAAAATATAAACTAATAAAATATTTTGATTAAAAAAGGTATTAGAGAGAGGGTTACTTGTAGACCTAATAGATAAGATTGAAAAAGATGGTCACTTTTTCTTTTGTGGTGGAGAATACTCTTCCTTTTTCAAGTTTGCATTTTTTTGGTTTTCTTTTTCTCATATTGCCCATTTATGCCTTTTTCATATCTTCACTGCTTTTTAAAGATGGAGGAAGTGACCATGGAGGTGGAGGAGATGATGTTCTCATGGAGGTGCCGCCGGCGACGAGATTAAAGTTCGGAAGATAAATTTTTAACATATCTTTCAGTGCTTGTTGGATTTCCTCTTCCAATACTTGTTGAATTTCTTTTTTTTTCAAAAATTTTATCTCCTTCACCGGGTAATTTATTCAAATGGAAATCACAAGGTAGAGGTTTATTCAAATCAAAATCTAACATTTTTTTCTTTTTTTTTCATTAGATGTAATTTTTGATTCTCCTCCATTAGGTAACTTTTCGTTTTTGTTCTTTTTTTCATAAATTTGTGGATTTTTTTTTTAATTTATATACTCTACTTTTGAAGGGATGAATATTGGGAAAAGGAAAAGATGAAGATGAATTAAGACTGACTTAATTGAGTTGTAATTTCCAAAACAAGGATAAATTTGAAAAATTAAAATTATTGCTGCATTTAATCCCTCCAAAATGTCAATAAAATAGAATATGGATGATCCTCAAAAACAACTGATAAACAAGAACTGAGAGAATATGTTGCTAAGCGACATATTTAAGTTTTTTGTTAAAAATCCACTGCTAAATATCATTCTATTAGATTTTGAAAAAAAACAAAAACTTAACATATTCTTGGATTTAAGAAATTCTAAAAGATTAGAAATTAATTTGATTGGTATATTAGTTTGAGAATTAAAATGAAAATAAAATCATAGGTTGTGAGAATTTTTATAATTTGCATAGATATTTATTATGTTCAATTGTTTGAATTGAGCTAATTTACAAATAAAATTTTACCGCCTAACACATAACAATTTGATCTTTATTATTTAAGAAACTTATTAAGTAAATTTTCCATCTATATTAGTGTAATACCCCAACTATGGCTCTAGTAGAAATATGATATGTTTATGGATACTTATAAAGGAAATAATAATGGTCATGTGAGTTGGTAACTAGCTAGAGATATAATTGGTATTAATGAAAATGATTAAGGGTAATTTTGTAATTTGATATAAGTGTGTTATGTTTGCGAAATACAAGAAAATCATGGACTTATGTATTATGTTAGTTAAGGTTCCATGCAATTAAGTGATTAAGGAAAGATTTGAGGCCAATTTGCAATTTCTTAAAAATCATAAAGTAAGACCAATAAAAAATGGACATTAGTGCTTCTAGAAGAAAAAGAAAAAAGTGGATTTAGAGAGGCGAGATGAGGTAGCCGACCATAAAAGTTTTGTTCTAGCAATTCCCATTGGCTTCTGCTATTTTCTTTCTATCTAAAACTCTTCTCTAGTTTGGTGATTTATATTGGGCAAGAGAGAGAATTTAGGGGTTAGAGTACATGAGGTAAACCCCTTTCTTCTTTTTCTTCTTCTCCTTCATGTCTTCAATTTATAAGCTGAAGCAAGTGAGAATTCATGAATTATAGAAGGAGGATCTAGCAAAAGAAAAGAAAAGGAAGCAATTTGGGATGGAAAAGAAGTTTCAAGCATTTTGAGGTACGAGGATTCAAAAATTTTAGTGTATGTATTTAATAAGAGAAATTTGTATATTAGTGTTGTATAATGTATATGAAATATGTGGAAGTATGATTGAAAAGTCTAGACATGCAAATAAGTTGAAATAAGGCAAAAATAGTGTTAGAGTGAAATTTTGTTATAAAAATCATAGGACCTGTCAAGGTTATTTAGAGCATAAGTTGAGTTGTAGAGCTTCAAATGGGGTTACTCAAATTGGAGTATGATGAAGAGTCCAGAACCTGATTTTGCCTTTAAGGGTTTTGAAATTTAGTTTATAGTGAAGTGATAGTTATTGCCCTGTTATTCAGAGCAGTTTATAGTGTTTTAGTGATATATCTTGATTTAGATGTCTAAATGACTTGATTTTTGTTCACATAGAAATTAGATACATTGGGAAACAATTGTATAGGAGGAAGTTTTTCTTAAAAATCATGTTTTCTTATGTCAAAATTGCAATACAAGTTGAACCTAGGAAATCTAACTGCTAAATTCTAGGTTTTATCATCAACCTAGCCAAATTGGAGACCAATCCAACCGGTTACTTGCATTCTAGATAGGCATTATGCACCAAACCCGATTGGATTGAGTGCCAATCCAGCCAGAGACCTTGCATTTTGTACCCAATGTTGTCAAAACTCATCCGAAAGCTACCAAATTTCATCTAAATTTTTTTGGACGTCAATAGAACCTTATGTGCATATTTTTAAGGGTGGGATAAGACTTATTATGAGTGTATGTAGTGTATACCATCATGAATGCAATTATGAACTATTGGAAAAAATATAATTATAAGTATAATAGTGAGTGTTATACATCTTAGCGTTCCCGAATTTCAACCGAACATCCTCGGATGTTCACTAAACTTTACAAACACGTATTTAGGGCTAATATAAGATGCACTAAGCTTGAGATAAGCAATTAAATATTAAAGAATGAGTTCAAATGATGGCATGCAAAGTGAATTATGATATGCATATATGGTTTTTATTATGTTTTTGTTAATTGTAACCGTAATGCATTTACTATTAAATTATATCTGGAACGTATAGGTATAATTGTAGATAAGTATTATATGAATAGTGGCACATTGACATTCGTTATGTTTTGTACATATTATATGATAGAATGGTGATTATTGTAGCACGAGTGTATTAAATGTAAAGTTAATAGGTGATTATGAATGTGTTATTGATATATATAGTGAAGTGTTTTTAACCTGGTTGAGTATAAATGTAACTAAATAATGAATATTGAATATGTGAGTGAAGTCTTGACGTATACTTAAATTGGATATAGTCATGGACTTATATGAAATAGTGAATCAATACCTTTTTGGTATCTAGTGTTCACACTTGAATGGTGTTTAGTGATTCGATGCTTTCAGTTATCTAGTGTTGACACTGTAATAATGTCTAGTGAGTTGATACCTATATTATATGGTATCTTCTATTCCTAATTGTCTACGCTTATTTCACGTTCAAGCAACAAAGGTGTTATAATGTATATATAATGTGAATAATGTATATTTAATAATTAAATATGTAACAATAGTAATGTAAGATGTATGTGTGATCGATATGATATAAAGTGTGTGATCTATACGTTATTGTTAATTAAGCAGAACATAAATTGCATATTAGAACTATGTGAAACTGATTCCTGGCTTCCGAATACGTTGAAAGTTTGGGATACTAATTCTGAGTTCAAATTAAATATTAGATGTATTGTTAAATATTCGAGAGTTGGTGGCAACTCTAGGAAAATTAACCAATATGGAGTTTTTAAGCATTTTTCCCTCGTATAAAATGGATTATATGTGTAGTAGAGGTGTGAGAATTTAATTGAGTAGTCGACATGTGTGCAAAATAAGGGTATTATAGTTATGTGAAGGGTAATTTTCGTAGCCGGATACTGTATTTGTATTAGAAACCTTAACTAACGCGGGGTGGTTAGGATAAGATAAGTATTTAGTTATAATTGATACATTGTTGTTAAGTGTGACTTAGCATTTGATTTATTCTTGAGTAGGTTGCGGTGAAGATGGTCCGAAGGCTATAGTGTTTACATTTACAAAGAGTTCCAAAAATGTAGATTAGACCATAGAATTTCTTGTATATAATATAATCACTTAAAATGTGTATTTAATTAATTATTTCGAGATTTATTATGTAAACAAAATTGTATTTGTTATAAAGAGTTAATGTTGATGTTATGAAGTTTCTTATCAATATTACTTGGGTAGATTTTGATGTTATAATATCGTATTGGATTGCTGTGACACCCAGAAATACTCTTAGTGGGTATTAAGGTGTTACAATTAGAATTAGACAAAATATTGAAAAACCGTTAAATTAATTTTGAAAATTGAATGCAAAATGACTTTAACAGTTAATAGTCCAATTGGAGGTGGCTATAAATTTTAATTTTTAAAATTATGATTGATGAATTTAGTTTTGAACTTAAATATCTAATTAATTGGTTGGTTAACAATTAATCGAATTTATATTTATACGTAATTTTACACACATATATGTAAGATAATTTTTACATGCGTTCATATTTCGCTCCAATTTTAAAAAGTAAATGATTCATGTTTATATAATTTTATTTTAGTGCAATGATAAACTTTTTCAATTTTATCTTTATTTCTCATTATCATTACAAAATTTATATTTTATTATTCTCATTTCACAGTCAACCGATTAAAAATTTAAAATTAAAGATGTCTTTTACATAAATGCTTAAATTTAAAGCGAAATATTGAGCACGAATTTCCTTCTGCCAATTTCTTTACAAAAAGTTGAACTTAAAGATAATTTAGTAATTACAATTTTTTTTGTTGCATTGAAATTTTAAAATGATTATATAATTATTTTAAAAGGCATATCAAAAGAAACCGAGTAATCATGATGGAAAAGATAAAAGCTAAAAAAAAAAAATAGATGGTATTGCCAGCTGGTACACTAATGTAAACAAAGAATAATTAATGATAATTGATATACATATAATCCAACAAAATCCAGAAGTGCGATTTATCATATCTAACCTATCAATCGCTGCCAAATTCGATTAGTCTAATAAAATTATACTGTATTAATCACATACTCAATAGAACATGCACAATTAAATTACTGTTACACCATATTCTTTACCTATCAATCACTCTTGCTCAAATATTCCTATCTAACAGATCTTATATTTTATAAATAACCCAATTTTTAGGGTTGTGGATATTTTACTTTCAAAACTCTTTCTCTGTACTTTTTTTTTTCTAAAATCTCTAACCTATTTAAGTTTCAGAGTACTACTGTTCGGACCTATCGAACTAACTTTCTTGCAGGTTTTACATGACCTACAACCCGATTGGTTCACACCAACTTTCCCGTTTCTATACTCTCAAAATTATCAATAATAAACTTTGATTTACTGTCCAACATTCAATTAAAAATATGTAAACGATTTATCAGTATATCTTCTTATGACATTTATTTATAATTAAATTAGCTGCTATTCTTCTATTAAAAAAAAAAAAAGAAAATTGATGAGATAATAAGTCCACACCAATCTCTCTTATTTTGATAAAAACTAAGTATTAATCTTCGGCGCCAACGAAATCATCAATGAAAATTCCTTCAAATTTAAATACTCTTAAAAATATATATATTTTTTAAAAGCATTCCCAATCTCGGATAAATTAAATTAAAAACAAGGAAAATGACACAAGGATTCAATGATTAATCAATTCTCTTGCAGCATATACGCATACAATTATATATAATAATTTGTGGCCTATGCTTCATTAATTAGTAATTAAACAAATTGTCTTATGCTCATAATGAGATATTAAAAATAAGAGGCGGTTGGGTCGGCTCCCAATTATACAGTGCCAGAGTCTGTATGGGTCCCTTGGTCGGTGCCGGCAACAACGCTCCTTTTTTTTAACAATACCTAAATTTCCTTTGAAATAAGATAGGACGGGGAGAGGACTTGGTGTATATAAGTGTATGTGAAAGCCATAATTGTCAGACGCAGAAGTACAGTTTTAGGTGATTGAGGTGTTTAAATTAAGCAGCAAAACATGTTGAATATAGCATTTGGCAGCTTGGGAGACTCATTCAGTGTGGGTTCTCTCAAGTCTTATTTAGCAGAATTCATTGCCACTCTTCTTTTTGTCTTTGCTGGTGTCGGCTCTGCTATTGCTTATAGTAAGTTTCACGTTCTCTAAATTCTTTGCTTATAACTCCATAAAGGACCTAACTATGACTCTTCAAGTTTTAGGATTTGTTTAATTTGCTGGTGTTGGGTTTTGTTTTGCAGGTAAGCTTACAGCAGATGCAGCTCTAGACCCACCAGGGCTGGTTGCTGTGGCTGTGGCCCATGCTTTTGCTTTGTTTGTTGGGGTAGCAATTGCAGCCAACATCTCAGGTGGGCACTTAAATCCAGCTGTCACCTTTGGATTGGCTGTTGGAGGCAACATCACCATCCTAAGTGGCTTTTTCTATTGGATTGCCCAATGCCTTGGCTCCGTCGTAGCCTGCCTCCTCCTCCAATTTGTCACTAACGGCAAGGTATATCAAAAAAATAAATTAGGGTTAATTTCATCAACCATCACTAAATTTATATTAAATTATATAAAAATAATAAAATAATTTTTTTATTTCACAAAAATCATTAAATTTAATATTTTTATACACACAAATAATTTTTAACTACTTGAAAGTTCAGGTGACACATTCAGTTAGCATTATTTGTACACATAATATTAATGGCAAGTTGGGTTAATTTTACTTATAGTCGTCAAACTTATGCCAAATTACGTAAAAATAACAAAAAAAATTTTTTGTTTAAATAATCGCTGAACTTATATGTAATTTGGCATAAGTTAGATAACAATAAATGAAATTAACCCTAACGTTTTAAAGGGTGTGAGTTTACGTGTTTATGTAGTACTGACTTGATATATCAGTTGTACTTTTCGGCAAGAGTGTTTACCAAAAATTAATTAAAATTATTTTTGTATATAAAAATATTAAGTTATGGAGATATTATATTTTGCAGAGTATTCCAACACATGGAGTGGCTTCAGGGATGAATGCTTTTGAAGGAGTAGTGATGGAGATTGTGATAACCTTTGCACTCGTGTATACAGTTTACGCTACAGCAGCTGATCCTAAAAAGGGCTCTTTGGGAATTATTGCACCCATTGCAATTGGGTTCATAGTTGGTGCAAACATATTAGCTGCTGGCCCATTTAGTGGTGGCTCCATGAACCCGGCCCGATCGTTCAGCCCGGCTGTGGTTAGCGGTAACTTTTCGGAGAATTGGATCTATTGGGTTGGCCCATTAATTGGTGGAGGATTGGCTGGGCTTGTATATGGTGGAGTTTTTATTGGATCTTATAGCCCAGCCCCATCCTCTGATGAATATGCTTAATTGGGGCTTTACTAGCTTTGTGGTTTTGTGTCTTTGTGTTCTTGCTTTTGGGCTTTGAGCTTGGGCTTGGGCTTGTACTTGGAAATAAGCAAAGTGTAAATAATAAGTTTGAATTTGAAATTGTGAAATCTTCTTGTTGATTGTTCTATTTTAATTTTTAAATTATTGAGTGTTTTTATTTTTTATATATTTTCTACTAAAATGAGTATCGCATGTATAAATAACTTAAAGAAGATACCAATTAATTTATACTTGATATGGATATCATATCGAGCAAGCGAGGAAGAAAATTTTCGCAATTATCTAATCCAATGAAGAACTTACGTCCGATTATGCGTGGAAGCTGATGTAGTTTTCACATTAGTCAAATATCCTCCTGTGAATGGTATTTAGTTAGTTTTTTAATATTAATGAAATGAAATAACAAATCAGGATAAAAAACTGTCGGATTTATCGTATTTTTAGGTAATTTTTATTAAACTTGAAAAATTTGAAATGAAAAAAAAAATTATTTCTATTTTTTTTAAGTGTTTGCTAAAAGAAAATAGAATCCATTAAATAAAAAAAAATCACATAATTTCTTAGCTAACTCTATTTTGAAAAATAAAGATATGTATATCTTAACATATAGTCGAAATATACATTTTTATATTTTGTCGGATAACAAACAACTAGAAAATTAAAAAAATATATACTTTTATTTCATCCCAAAAATTTAACATACAATTTGAAAAAATTTTGAAATATTTTTAATTTTATTTTAAGTATTTCATATATTGATCCGAAAAGTATTATAATCTTATTTTAAAACATTTTATTTGAATCAATTTAATAAATATTATATTAATGATTTACAATTCATGCGAAATATATATATATATATATATATATATATATACACGCACACTCAATCTTGTTTGTAGAAATTCAAATTTTTTATCACTCCAAATCACAACTATTGGCATTAATAGTTTGGTTTTCATTATCAAATGTTTATTTAGACCACATGGAATAATAATAATAATAATAATCCACATGCTATTATAAAAAAAATTAATAAAATGGTGATCGTCAGAGCACGAAATTCTCGTCTCTCTCTCTATGTATATATATCAGTAGCTATCTTCAATTTAGTCCGAACGTATTTGCATCGGAAAAAAAAGGTTGTATGCAAAAATTACATCCTTGAAATAAAATGCAAAGTTTAAAATCAGGTCCGTGCCTTTTTGTTAACAAATCTCGGTTTCTGTCTCCTTCTAAAAGCTTCTCCACCATGGCCCAATACCACTTCTCGATCGCCACACCCAAATTCACAATACCGTAAGTTACGTATTTGAGCTCCATTTTTGCATATATCTATTTAATTAAACATTTTAATAAGCAAAATTCAAAAAATAATTATGATTTCAGCTCGATTAAATTAAAGAATTTTTAATTGATATAAGTCTATATATGTTTTAATGTTAATTTAATTATCTGAATTCACAGGTGTTGATCGAAGAGAATGCCAATTCACGAACAATAATCCTCAATCGACCCCGCTTCTTGAATGCCTTCGATAGCAGTATGGTAATTAGCTTCTTAATTACTACTAGATTTTGTACTCTAATTAAAAAAATTCACAAATAATCCGACAATTAAATTTTAGGGTTAATGCAGATACTTTGCCATAGTGAACTCTATCGAACATGGGAAACAGATCCTGACGTAGATTTTGTTGTACTGAAGGTAATAGAAGATTAAAAAAATTGTACTGTAGATTACAAATTAATTGAATTAATTATTGTTGTTAGAAATGTAATTGGCTTTATTTTTTTTGTGTATTTGAAGGGCAACGGTAGGGCTTTTTTATGCAGGAAGAGATGTTGTTAGTGTGTATCGATCAATCGGTGAAGGTGAAGATTAATATATATTTTTAATGTTTTAACATATAATTCAACATTAATTAATGATTATTTTTTATTCTAGCCTCCTATACAAAGCCACAAATTAGTTTTTCTTTTTTTGTTATTTTTTATTTTATTTCGTATTTGTATAAGCATAAATATTTTAGTTTTTTTTTTGTTATTTTATTTCGTATTTGTATAAGCATAAATATTTTAGTTTTTTTTTGTTATTTTATTTCGTATTTGTATAAGCATAAATATTTTACATTTATATAATTTAATCCTATTTGAACGAAGGTAGCAATCTTAAATGGCATAACTATGGGTGGAGGTGCAGGAATTTCCGTCCACGGAGCTTATCGAGTTGCAACTAATAATACTGTATGCATTTAAATTAATATATATATGTGTGCTTTCTTCTTCAGTTTATTGTTATTATTATTATTATTATTGTTATATAATAACAACAACTACATCTAACTTTACCGTTTTCAAAAAAAAGTTATATTTTCAAGCAGTACAAAATATCTGATATAAGTAACTATTTAAAAAAAGAGATCATCATTTCAAATTCCATTATTAAAAGATTTATTTTTAACTAAAATAATGACTAGTTTATATTATAATAATATTTATTGGAAAGAACGATTTTCAGCGGGATTACCAAATTATTTGCTAATAATAATAATAATAATAATAATCACATATTTTTGCAATGCCCGAAGCTCGAATTGACTTCCATCCTGATGCTAGGTTTTCCTATTATCTCTCACGTCTGTCAGGTCATTTGGGTAAAGTTCTACTTTATTTATTTCATATTATATTTGCCTCTAATTGATCATTAAGTTTTATATTGGCTAAATATGTAAATTGGTTTCTAAATTTTGACAAAAAATATAATTTAGATCCTAAATTTATATTTAATGCAATATTATTTCTAATATTTTAAAATTAGGACAATTTAACTCCTAAAATAATGATTGATGTTCAAGGATTCAACAAATTTCACATTTTTATTTTTTTTAAACTTATTTTAGGCTCGAAATTGTAAATAAATGCTTTGGGCATGGCAAAGTCGAGCTAATTATCAACTCTCCGGTAAAATATAAGAACTCTCTTCCTTTTGTTATTATTTATATTGCTTAATTTTGAATTAAAAAAAAATAATTGAAATTATTTATCAGGAAAATGAAATATCAGAATCAAAGGACGAATGGTGTATATCAACTCTGAAGAAATTAAGAGAGGCTCCACCATTGAGCTTGAGGATCTCCTTGAGATCTGCAAGCTTTAATTTTCCATCACATTTTATACATTTGTAACTTTGCATCCCTCAATTATGTATAATTAATTATTTGGCTATTGTATATGTATGTTATGTGCAATTAGATACAAGAAGCTAGAAACCAAACAGTTGCACAGTGTCTTGAACGTGAGTACCGCATGACAGTCAGGGCAATTTCCTGCCAGATCTCCGGTGACTTATGTGAGGTATAAATCTATATGTTTCTCAAATCAGCCTTTTATTATCTAATTTAAAATGTATTCAAAATGAGACTCAAGCCGATATAATATTATGCTCGTTATAACTATGCATCAAACATGTCTCTGTGTGTGTATATATATATATATTCACATCCAAGTTCAACTGTACCGATTAACTATTAAAAGCGGTTTGGACTTAATTTTTCAAGTCCGTTTAACGATTTTGTGGTTTTTATCCATTATACTTTTAGTTCATCTTTAGCCGTTTAGCAAATGGAAATTCAAAGCAAAAAAAAAAAATATATATATATATAAATTCAATTTTAAACTAATTCTCATGTTTAAAATGTCAAATTTTAAAATAGTTATTTAAATTGAATTTCATTTTTTTTCAAAGAAATCAAAATTAAAATTCATTTGCCATTATTTTCAAAAACGCCATTAACATTATAATATAATAAAAACAAATAAAATCATAATCTAATACTTCTTGATTAAATTAAAAAAAAATTTAATAAGACTATAAATTTAAAGTCCACCACTAAAGTAAACACAAAATAAATTAAAAAAGCTAAACAAATTTCATTTGGTTAATATTTTTGGCCGCACTAAAAAAGTATGATAAATTTAAGGGGAGAGAAAGAGAGATGGCAGGAGTACTAGTAATTTTTATTTTGGGATTGTCTGATTTTGTGTTCTGAAACCAATTAAATCATTGTGAATAAAAAAAGAACTTTTAATCAATAAAAAGATGAAAATAATTGAGAAATATACAACTCTATGTTTAACTCTCTTTATAACGATCTAAATTTCCTGATCAGGGAATTCGGAGCCGATTAGTGGACAAATGTTTTGCTCCAAAGGAAAGCACAAATGTTGTAAAAATTTTAATTAAAAATAAGATTTAATTAATTAGTGTTGATTAAGAACTGACACTGAGCAATTGTTTTTGAAGTGGGATCCGCCATGCTTGGAGCAAGTGTCACAGGAAATGGTGGATGCATATTTTGCATCTCTCCCCACCGACGACCCTCAACTTGACTTACCTTATCTTCTGCAATAAGCCTTTGTATAAAATTATTATTTAATTGGTCTACATGGTTTAATATTTATTTTTTAGACGAAATTTTAAATTCAAATTTTATAAATAACAAAAATTAATATTTAAAAAAATTTATTTTTATATTGTATCAATTTTATTCGAGCTTAACTATATTAATAATTATATAAAAATATTATTTTATATTTTTTTCATGAAAATTTACGTGTGTATATATATTTGATTCTTAGTCAAGATCAATGCATATACATGACTTCTAATTGATGCTTTTTTTCGGTCATCATGTATAGAGAGTGATGATAGGTAGAATTCTGGCGACCTGCAAGACAATTAAAGAGACCAAAGGGAGTTTCCGACGAGTGAGCCTCTGATCGTTAAGTCAGAGAATCTTTCGGTTTCAAAGAGAACTGTTTTTCTAGTATTGAGAAAAGAGATGCCAGATCATACCTAATTTCTTCTCTTATATTTCTCTAGGTTTTTCTCCGTGGGTAGTGGGTGAAACCCCATTACTTTCAATTATTTTTTTCACTTCCCCTATTTTTGGGGAGACGCAGGGGAGAGCGGGTACTTATTGCCAGAAATGGCAAAATTCGCCAAGAGTTCGGTACCTTGAGTGTTGCCGAGCTCTTCGAGCATCTGAGGTAAACGAGCTCTCGGGGATGCATAGTTGACTTGTTTTGCTAGTCGGATTGTCCGAACTATTAGCTCAGCGGGATTCAGATAGTTGGTGTCAGACTCTCAGGCCCGTTGAAGGTTTGGCTGAACTATGGGCCCAGCCATATTATCATAAGTTCCCCCAAGGTACGAACATTTATATCCGCTTGTGATCGTTTGTTCTATAATGCTGACTGGGGCCATTGCTTCATTTCTGACCGGGGCATTGAAGGCAGGTCATAATGACCTCCTTTTTTATCGTGTAACGGCTGCCATTTATTGCAATAGCCATTTGTTTCCCGCGCCCTATCATAATGACAGGATTGTTACTGTAGATTGTCTACCACTTGTATGGTTCGCGATGAACCCTGACTTTCTATTTAAACTCCCTTCTTTCATCATTTTTTATTTCTACATTTTGTTCTTTTTTGCATGTGCGTTATCTGTTATGAGCTAGATTTTGTGGAGATTTTGGTGGGTAAGGGCTTCGTTTTTTGCAATTTGCTGCCTCTTACTTTCTTCGACAATCGATTAACTTGAATCAGGTTTGTTACTTTCCTCGTCTTCTTCTTCTTTTCTATTCAACTATGAGTGCTTTCGAGGAGTCCGATGAGAGAGAGGGAGAAAGGATTTCGATTAACAGTGCTTCCAGTGTAAGTGATGGATATGCTTCTGGTGAAGCCCCACCGTTTGAGTTCGGGAAGTCGGTAGCCTCATCTTCGTTAAAATGGACATCTCATCGTTTGCCCGGGGTGGGTAGTATAAGTTTGACTATGAGTGAGAACGAGCTCACTGTTTTGTTCGGTAAAGTGACATCGTCGGATTTTAACACATTCGCGCACATGGTGTCTTGTGTGCCGAGGGAGGTGACTCCCCTTTATAGTTTGAATGCCGAGTAGCTGTCCTCCGTTATGAAGATGCATCAAGTAGAGGTAAGTTATAGTACGTTTGTAGCTCGTCTACTGATTGTCTAAGCTTTCTCTCATTCTTTTGGCATTCTTTGCAGGGGTTGATGATTGAGGGAGCGGTTATCTCTAAGCTGAACACTTGTATTGGCAAGTGGAGGTGAGTTGATTCAAACTCTATCGATCTTCGCTTTAAACTAAATGAATCTCTCCTTAAGACTTCGGCGGCTGAGGAGGCTACGAAAAAGTCTACCGAGCTGGAGGTGTTCGCCGCCCAGGAAAAGGAGAATGCTTGAGTCCTCACTACCGACCTTGAAAAGATAAAAAGGAGAAGGCAGAGCTAGAGGAAAAGTGTTTGGAGCTCGAGGGTCAGGTTTCGGTGCAGAAAGACAAAGAAGTAGAGCGAGTAGCTGAAAAATGTCTGGCCTATGACACTAAGCTTTCGAATGTTGTAAACGAAAAATATACCTAGCTAGACTTATCCTGGATGGATGATGTGTATCCAGATGAGGACTAACTCGTTGTTTTGTATTCTGCCCAACTAAATGAAAATTCTTTGTATTTTTCGCGATCTCTTTATGTTTACTGAGCTTCTCTTTTCTTTTCTTTTTTTTTGCTGTTAAATGCCGGGACCAATGTTCCTTTCAGATAGAGTAATTTGCTTGATTAAAGCCGAGCTGTTGGCTCTTTACGTGATAAATAACTTGATTGGCGATTCTGCCTAAAGTAAATGAATTGTGATTTCACCGAACTGTATTAAAGTATGAGCTTGAAGACAAAATATCGTGTGCTCAGTGATCCAAATAACTTTCATTAAATGTGCTTGGAGGGCGATACTTTTCGATGAGCTCAGAAAAGTACAAACTATAAAGATTAAAACTTAAGTGGCGATAATGCCGAACTAGTGTAATCAAATAAAGAGTGAAAAAAGGAGCAGATACTTCCAAGCTATTGGTAGTAGAGCTTAAGGCTCGAAACATTCCATGGATGTGGCAAAATTTTGCCAGCAAAATCTTTTAGTCTATATGCATCGGCCTTTGTAAACTCGCGGATGATGTACGGTCCTTCCCAATTTGGGTTGAGATTGCTTACATGGAAAGACTTCGATTTTATCTTTCGATTATGAAATGATGCATGTGCTGCTCGTAGGCGGCAGACTATATTTGAGCGAGCTCCCTTTGTTCTTTTAGCCAATCTAACTGGTAAAGTAGATTGGCTTCATTTACATCATCTATTGGGAGGTTCGTGAGCTCAAAACACCGATCTCACATGGAATGACTGCTTTTGTTCCATAAGTCAAGGAGAAGGGCATTGCTTCAGTTGCTGTCCGAGGTGACGTCCGGTATGCCCAAAGCACACTATTAAGCTCATCTATCCAGAGTCCTTTGGCTTTCTCAAAACGTTGCTTTAGCCTATATAAGATGGTTCTGTTGGTGACCTCGGTCATTCCATTAGATTGAGGATGGTAGACTGATGTGAAGCACAATTGAATGTTCAATTTTGAGCAGAAGGTTTTGAAAGCATGACAATTGAACTAATTGCCATTGTCCGAGATGATGGAGTGTGGTATCCTGAACCTTGTGATCACATTATTCTGTTAGCTGAGGTGATTATGGCGAGGGTTTCAGCTTCCACCCATTTGGTGAAATGGTCAATAGCTACAACCAATAATTTCCTTTGACCAGTTGCTGGAGGGAAGGGTCCCAATATGTTGATCCCCTATTGGGCAAAGGGTCACGGGTTGTGGATCGATTTCTGCTATGCTGAGCTGATGTGTGTGATGTTGGTGAATCTTTGGCATTTGTCACATTTTCGGATTGAAGCTTCGGCATCTGCCTCCATCGTGGGCTAGTAATGTTCCTGTAGGAGTGCTTTTCGAGCTATAGTTTGCGCCCCTTAATGGGCTTCGCAAATCCCTTCATGGATTTTCCTTAGGATATATTCTCCTACTTCTGCGCTTACACATAGAGTCCAGGGATTTCAGAAAGATTGCCTGTATAGTTTTTCATTCAGCACGACATATAAGCTTAACTTTCGTACTATCTTCCTAGCTTGTGTATGGTCTTTCGGCAGAGTCCCTGTTGTCAAACATTGATAAATAGGGAGGTGTCATCCATCCATTGATTCTTGCACTCGGATCTGGTAGATTTCATAAGTAGGCTGCGAAATTGTTAGATAAATAATGTCAGTATTTTTTACGGTGTTATTGAGGGAAGCTCATTTTGCCAAGTTGTTTGCCTCCTAATTCTCTGTTCGAGGTATCTGCGATTGATCAAGTACTTCCTACTACTTCAAGTTTGGCCAGGAGGGCGGTCATTAATTCTTTGTACTGGACCATAGAGCTTTCCTTCGCCTCGAATACTCCCTTTAGTTGGCTTACAACTAGTTGTGAGTCAGAGAAAATTTCCAATATGTCAGGTTTTACCTCCATCACCAATTGTAGTCCAAACCATAGGGCTTCGTACTCTACCACATTATTGATAGCTGGGAAGGCTATATGAGCCATTGCTCTGATACAGATTGTGCCCGAACTTATCAGGAGGATCCCAGCTTCAACCCTTTCCAAGCATACAGCCCCTTCAACATATAACTTTCATGCCTTATTTACATGTTTGGGAATCGATGCGTGTAATTCTGCCACAAAGTCAGCCAAGACTTGTGCCTTTATTGCTGGGCGCGGTTCATACCTGACATCAAACTCCCTAAGGTGAGCTGCCCACTCTGTTAACCTTCTCGAAGCCTCCGATCTTTGTAACATTTTTCTCAGGTTAGAATTGGTGCATACTACGATGGTGTGGGCCTGGAAGTACGAACGTAACTTCGCCTTCAAGGTGATTAATGCGAAGGCCAGCTGCTCTAGGATAGGGCACTTCAGTTCGGTGCCTCAAAGAACTTTGCTTGTGTAGTAAATTGAAAACTGCTGGTTCTCCTTTTCCCGTACTAAAACTGTGCTTACCGCTTCCTTAGAGACTGCTAGGTAGGTGTACAAGGTTTCACTGACCTTTGGTCTGCTGAGTAAGGGAGGTGTTGTAAGGAACTACTTCAAAGCCTCAAAGGCTTGTTGGCACTCTTCCGTCCACTTGAACTCTTCAAATTCTTAATCACCTGGTAAAATGGTAAACACCGCTTGGCCGAATAGGAGATGAACCTCCCCAAAGCTGTGATTCTTCCATTAAGCTTTTGTACATCCCGGACTATTTTTGGAGACTCCATATCCATGATTGCACTGATCTTCTCTAGATTGGCTTTTATTCCTTTCTTCAATATCATGAAACCAAGGAACTTTTCGAACTGTACCCCAAAGGCGCACTTTTCTGGATTCAGTTTAAGGCCTACTCTCCTTAGAGTAAGGAAAGTCTTTCTAAGTTCGAATGGTAGATCTACAGAGGCCTTGCTTTTAACGATCATGTCATCCACGTATATTTCCATGTTCCTTCTTAGCTGGTTGGCGAAGAGATGGTTCATCAATCTCTAATATGTACCACCTGCATTTTTTAGCCCAAAAAGCATGACCCAATAACAATAAGTACCTCGGTGAGTGATAAAAGCAGTCTTTTCTTCATCTGCTGGGTTCATTAAAATTTAATAGTAGCCTACTGATGCATCAAGGAAGGTATACTCCTCAAATTTAGCTGTGGAGTCCACCAGGATATCTATATTCATGCTTTATTGAGATCAGTAAAATCTACGTATATACGCCATTTTTTGGTGGCCTTCTTGACAAGCAATATGTTAGTTAGTCGGTCCGAATAGAAGACCTCTCTGATGAATTCATTCTCTAGCAAGGTGTTTGTCTCCCGTTCCACGACTAACTGTCTTTTTGGGGCGTAGTTTCTCTTTTTCTGCTTGACTAGTTTACACTATGTGTGAGTATTAAGGGAGTGAGTTATCAGATCTTTTGATATGCCTTTAATGTTTAAGGGCTTCCATGCGAATATATCAATGAATTCCCTAAGCACGGCAATGAGCGCTTTCTTGTCCGAACCCTCTTTGTTGGTTGATATCTGGGCACTTTTTCCTGGTGCTCGCTCGACCACTTATAACATTTTCCCAGGTTTGGCCTTTTAATCTCCCTTGTTAGGTGTGTCCATCGTGTTAAGGGGAAAGGTTTGGTTAGCCTCCTTTAACATGGTTATATATGTCTTCCGTGCTACTTTTTTATTTCCCCTTAATAACGTTGTCCCTTCCTTCGTAGAAATCTTGAGCACCAAATTTTGCATGGACACATAAGCATCGAATGTGGCCAACAGAGGTCGACCGAAGACTACATTATAGGACAAAGGAATGTTAACTACCATAAAATCAACACTGCATGTCTGAACTGTCGCATCATCTCCCAGCTGGACTAGTAAATTTACTAAGCCTTGTACCTTGACGAGTTGTTCGAAAAGGCCAATTAGGGGGATGTTGACTTACTCAAGGTGATTCTTTGACATTCCTATAGCCTTGCATACTTGGAGGGTGATCAAGTTGATTGCACTTCCTGTTAGTGTAAGCCCTAGCCCCAATGCATTGTAACGAAACACTTGAAATTAATAAAATGAGGCATTAGTTTTATCTTTTGTATTCCTATGCATATCAATTGATAAAACTATCCAAGAGTGTTGTTTCGGTTTAAGTTATCATGTGTGAGGCACATGGATTGTAAGACCTTGAAACAAATGAGACATCATTCTAAATATCCCTAGTCAGTCATTGTTATGGGAATAACAAATGAATTAAGACTAGTATGCTCTCTCTGATCTTATGAGTTATGTCTTACGGATCATTAGGACAAGAGTGTCAATCAGAGATCATAGATACATGTTAAAGAACATGGTATCTGGATTCGATCCGCTCATAAGAACACTACATGGTACAAGTCATAAGTGTTTCTCATATGCAAGTTTTGTATCGGAGTTCTTAGACCTGAAATCTCTATGAAACTCTTTATGAATTACTGTGTACTTTGACATACACCTAACGTGCTCGTAACAGAGTGACAAGTACGGGTATGATTGGGTATGCACTGATTCATGTTAGAGAGCATGAGAGAAGTGAAGGGATTACCCCTCTCGATAAGAGAGAAAAATATCACCGGCCACTTGATCAGTGAACTGAGAAGTGTATGGCCATACCGAGATGAAATAATGAGTAATCATTATTTATCTGAGAGTTCAGTGTCACTGGAATATCAAGAAATGAATTAATGTATATAAGGATGACTAGTTCCATGCCTTATATTAATTCTGATATTTATGGGTAAGGGACTATGCGAAATTGCATTAGGTCACCAAATGCCATATGCATTTTCATTTAATTTGGAATGCTATAATATCTTGCTAGAGAATATATATAGCCTTTGAATTAATTTATTAATTCATTGCCAACATTAAATGGACCTATAGGATCGCACACAAAGCATTGGGCTTAAAATATTTAAATTAAGTATTGAACATTAATTTGGGCTTTTAATTAAAGTCAAATTAATGTATGTAATGGTTATAATATTGCTATTGGGCTTTGGTCCATGAGAGAGAGAAATTCAGCCCATAAGGTTTAATTTCAATTAATTAATTATCTTGTGTTAATTAAGTTAATTGAATATTAAAGCCTAAAGGAATTTAAATTAAATTAAATCACTTATATATTTAATTAAGTGATTTCATTTATTTAAATGTCTTATGTTTTATTTCAAATTTGAATTTAAATTCAAAGGAGTTTAATTCAAAATATATTACTTATCTTTAGGAAGTGATAGAGTTTGAATTAATTATCTTAGGATAGTTGAATTCAGATTAATGACTTGCCAAAGGATAAGCATATATATTAAAAGAAATAAAACCCTAAACCTAATTTTTTTTGTGGCATGAATAGTAACTCGTGAATAGTGACTCTCTCTCTCTTAATTCTTTTGTTCAATTTTTCACAAGGAGAAAGGATTGTTCCTCATTCTCTTGTGTTATTGAGCAGTAATAGCAATCTAAAGAAGTACAAAATCAAGTTTTGTAGCTTCAAACTATAACCATTACACAATACCGAAAAAGAGAGCTAGCAATCTCGATTTTAAGCCGTCGGTGCAAGTGTGTGTGTGAGAATAGAGGGAGTGGCGCAAAAGGCTGTTCCTTGGCATTGGTGATCGAGAACTAAGGTGGATAAAGGCATCTTGGTTGCTGGACATTACAAAATCAAAGAATAAAAAGGCATCATCTATTGTAAGTTTCAAAACCCTAAAATTGCATGTTTTCGTTCCTAGTTTTGGATATGTATGGTATGCATGATAAAATTTTTGTTTTTCCGCTGTGCTATCATGATTATCATACCATGTCATATTCCATCAGTGGTATCAGAGCCTAGACATGCTTATTTTAGTGCTTTAGATGCATGAAAAAATTAATTAAAAATCATTATTTTGAAAACATGCAAATCTGAAATTTTCTGTTTTGAGTTTTTTGCATTGTTTTGGTGTAAAAACGATTTTAATTGATTAGATAGGTATTATAATTAATATGACATGTTAATATACTGTCCTAAGATGTTATTAGGGCTGGTAATGGTCGGATTTAATTATTTATACCTGATGGTACATGTTAATTATGAAACTAGGTGCTAGTTGGCATGTAAATTGCTATTTTAACAACTAGTTTTCAAAATTAAATGTAAAAACGTTTTTGGGATGTTTGTAAGTGATTTTTAAAGATTAAATATCAGGTCTGGATATGTTTTAAATTTGGTTTTAATTCTGGTCCATGACAATTTAATTAATTAATTTTAAAATCACTTAAAACTATGTCTAGTTTGTGTTTGTTACATGTTTAATCAACATTGTTTGTTATGTTTTGATTAAAATGGTAAAAACACATTTAGATTAAAATGGTACAGAATATTAAATCAATGTTTATGGAATTATTTAGATTATTAAATGACTCATAAAATTGATTTAAATGTTTGTGCATTTTATGGCATTACATAAGCATTAAACAACTAGTTTTTGTTGTTTGTTTGTTTTTGCATGAATGCCGTGTACTATATATGTGTTCTTCATGATTTTATTTTTAATTCATGTTAGCACATATTATATGAATTTTTAATGTTTATGGGCTGTATGACATAAAATTAAAAATGGCTAAATTGGAAATTATGCTAGAGTTGATTTATAGCACAAATCTAACTAGTTTGTGTTTTGGGCTTTTAAGAGAACTTATTCAATAAGAGGATTTAGTCCATTGGGCTTCGGCCCAGGCCCATCACGGGGTCATCTCTTAAAGCTTCAAGTACACAATTTTCATTAATGGGCTTGGCTAAATCTAATTAAAATTGGACTTTGTTTGATCCATGAATGCTATGTATATTTATTTGCTTGTTTGGTGTGATGAATGGATATGCATGGTGCATTCATGGGCCCTGGGTTTTTGTAATTAAATATGGCCTGCGAGCCATTATATTTTATTGTAAAAGTTTCATTTATTTCTTAGAATAGAATATACTTGAAGACTTTGTAAATCAAGATGAAGCCCACCGGAGTGGAGAAGCCCAACTCGAAGATTCTTATGTAATAGTATAGAATCTTAGTTGTAGGTTTTTGGGCCCATGTTTGTCACGCTTTACTTTATGCAATTATATATATATGCATGCTATGTATGGATGACAAAGCGTATGCCATGTAAGCCGTAATAAAATGAATCCCTAAAAATAGTAAGTCACAAAGTTGCCTTCCTAATTCGAAACATGTCAAGGCATCGATCATCGATCACGTAGACTAGGAGTCCTAGATGCGCCCGATTATCTTTGTGAGGCATGGGTTGTGAATGTAGGTTGGACTTATCATGGAAAGGGATGCCCGGACCTAGGCAACTAATAAATGGGTTGTGCTATAACATCCTAAGATGTTAGCCCATTTGATCCAAGAGTCATGTACGAGACATGATTGGAGTTTTCCTACCTAAGTAACTTAACTTGTTAGGTGTACAAGCTCAGCTTGACTAATAAGTTGTTGAGAAAAGTGGATCTTGGCCCACATTAAATCACTAACGCGAATTATTTAAAGGGATATTAATTCGGTTTGTGGGATCATTAATAAGACCTCATTTAATCTTGCTAAATTTTATTGTAGATTGAAAATGGCATCTTCAAACAACAATTTCTCATTGCGATCGATCCTTGAAAAGGACAAATTGAATGGCACCAATTTCATAGACTGGTCTCGAAACTTAAGAATAGTTCTTAAGCAAGAGAAGAAGTCGTATGTTTTGGATGCACCCTTGCCTGATGAACCAGGAAGGAACGCCTCTGCGGTTCAAAAGGAAACTTTTGAGACCAAGAAGAGCGACTCCAATGATGTGACCTGTCTGATGCTGGCTACTATGGTGCCTGAATTGCAAAAGCAATTTATGGACCAAGAGGCCTATGCGATCATGGTGCACCTCAAGGAGATGTTCCAAGAACAAGCTCGTCACGAGAGGTTCGTGACAACAAAGGCTTTAATTTCTTGCAAGATGGCTTCTGTTAGTACCCATGTACTCAAGATAAAAGGGTATCTTGATACTCTTGAGAAGCTTGAGGTACTAGTGCCAAAGGAATTGGCCACTGACTTGATCTTAGGATCATTACCTGCTGCTTGTGATCCATTTGTGATGAATTATAACATGCATGCAATGAACAAGTCAGTCACTGAGCTTCATGGGATGCTTAAGAATGCTGAAGAAAACATTCGAAAGACCAATCCCGTACTAATGGTTCAAAAGGGAATTAAGAAGGGACAAGCTAAGGGAAAGGGAAAGGGAAAGGCAAAACTCAAGTCAAGTGGGAGTGCACCTCAGGCCCAATCCAAGCCCAAGGCGCCAAAACTCAAAGAGAGTGAGAGCACTTGCTTCCATTGCAACAAGATAGGGCATTGGAGGAAGAATTACGCTCTCTTTAAGGAAGAACAAAAGAAGAATGGAGCCAAGGCATCCAGTTCTGGTATTTTTGTTGTTGAAGTTAACCTTTCTATTTCTACCACTTGGGTATTGGATACCGGTTGTGGTTCTCACATTTGTTCAAATGTACAGGGGTTAAGAAATAGGCAGTTACTTGGGAAGAATGAAGTGGACCTCCGTGTGGGGAATGGAGCACGAGTTGCTGCCATGGAGATAGGCGACTATCACCTCACTTTACCTTCCGGACTTTGTATTGTTTTGAATAATTGTTATTATGTGCCTGCTATGAGCAGAAACATTATTTCAGTTTCATGTTTGGATAATGATGAATTTGATTTTGTTATTAAAAATGGCAATGCTCATATTCGTCGCCAAGGCATTTCTTATGGCAATGCCATGTTGCAAAATGGCCTTTATATCCTTGATTTACAAAACAAAGAGTCCATATACAACATTAATACAAAGAGGGTTAAATCAAACGAATTGAACCCTACTTACTTCTGGCATTGTCGCTTAGGACATGCAAACGAAAAATGCATTTCAAGACTCCACAAAACTGGAGTGCTTGGGTCATTCGACTTAGAGTCTTATGATACATGCGAGCCATGTTTGCATGGAAAAATGACAAAGAGTCCTTTTAATAAAAATGGCGAGAGGACTAATGGCTTATTGGAACTAATACATTCCGATGTATGTGGACCTTTAAGTACACATGCTAGAGGTGGTTTTAGCTACTTCGTGACATTCACAGATGACTTCAGTAGATATGGCTATGTCTATCTGATGAAGTACAAGTCTGAAACTTTTGAGAAATTCAAAGAGTTTAAGAATGAAGTAGAAAACCAACTTGGCAAAAGTATAAAAGCCATTCGATCAGATCGAGGTGACGAATACTTAAGCCAAGAGTTAGACAGTCATCTAAAGGAGTGTGGTATTATTTCACAGCTCACTCCTCCTGGAACACCTCAATGGAATGGTGTGTCCGAAAGGAGAAATCGAACTCTGTTGGACATGGTTCGATCTATGATGAGTCAAGCTAATCTTCCTATCTCTTTTTAGGGTTATGCATTAGAAACTGCTGCGTTTCTATTGAACCGTACTCCAACTAAAGCAGTTGAGAAGACACCATACGAGGTATGGACTGGGAAAGAACCCAATATGTCTTTTCTCAGGATTTGGGGCTGTGAAGCACATGTTAAGAAATTAACATCTGAAAAACTAGAGTCCAAATCCACTGTCTGCTTGTTTGTGAGTTATCCTAAAGAAACAAAGGGATACTACTTTTACTCACAAGCCGAGAACAAAGTATTTGTTGCTCGCAAGGCTGTTTTCTTGGAAAAGGAGTTCCTTCTCAAGAAAGACAGTGGGAGTAAAGTAGAACTTGGAGAAATTCAAGCACCATAAACTCCTATAGAGGATGGTTTGGAAATGGGATCAAGTTCACAACCAGTTGTGGAACAAGAACCCATTACACAAGAACCTAGAAGGTCCGGTAGGGTACGTCAGGAGATTGAGAGATATGGATTTCTAATCACTGACAGTGATACTATTGAGTTAGTAGATCGTGAGGATCCTACTACCTACCGAGAAGCTATTGAGAGCCCAGACTCGGAAAATTGGCTTGAAGCCATGAAATCCGAGATGCAATCAATGTACGATAACCAGGTTTGGACCTTGGTTGATCCACCGGAAGGTACTAAGGTAATTGAATGCAAGTGGCTATTCAAACTCAAAGCTGATAAGACCTACAAAGGTAGACTAGTAGCAAAAGGTTTTCGACAAACTCATGGTGTAGACTATGACGAAACCTTTTCGCCTGTAGTCATGCTCAAATCCATTAGGATCTTGCTTGCCATAGCTGCATATCATGATTATGAGATATGGCAAATGGATGTCAAAACTGCTTTCCTCAACGGAAATTTACTTGAGGATGTGTATATGACACAACCTGAAGGTTTTGTCAATCCCAAGCATCCTAAGAAGGTATGCAAGCTTCAAAAATCCATTTATGGATTAAAGCAAGCATCCCGAAGTGGGAATCTTCGCTTTGATGAGGCAGTCAAAGAATTTGACTTCATCAAGAACGAAGATGAGCCTTGTGTGCACAAGAAGGTTAGTGGGAGCATAGTAGTGTTTCTGGTCCTATATGTGGACGACATCCTTCTCATTGGGAATGATATTCCAACATTGCAAAAGGTTAAGCAATGGTTGGGAAAATGTTTCTCAATGAAAGACTTAGGTGAAGTCGAGACAATACTTGGTATTCGAATCTATAGAGATAGATCGAATCGGCTTTTGGGACTAAGTCAAGAAAAGTACATAGACAAAGTACTAAAGCATTTTAGTATGGGAGACTCAAAGAAAGGATACATACCTTTGGCTTTGGGAGTTCCTTTGACTAAAGAACAGTGCCCTAAAACCAAAGAGGAAAGGGACAACATGAGTAGAATCCCATATGCATCTGCTATTGGATCTATCATGTACGCTATGTTATGTACTAGGTTGGATGTTGCTCATGCACTGAGTATAACCAGTAGGTTTCAGCAAGACCCTGGTGAGAAGCACCGGTCTGCTGTAAAAGGGATCCTGAAGTACCTGCGAAGGACTAAGGATCACTTCTTGGTGTATGGTGGTCAAAAAGAGCTCGTCATACAAGGTTATGCCGATGCTGCTTTTCAGACCAGCACTCAGGATTCTAGATCGCAATCTGGGTTTGTTTTTGTTTTGAACGGTGGTGCTGTCAGCTGGAGAAGCTCGAAGCAAGAAACCGTTGCCGACTCAACTACAGAATCTGAGTATATTGCAGCAAGTGAGGCTGCAAAAGAGGCTGTTTGGATTAAAAATTTCATTAATGGATTAGGAGTGGTCCCAAGCGTCCTAGATCCATTAGAAATTTTCTGTGACAATAACGGGGCCATTGCACAGGCCAAGGAGCCCCGGTCACACCAGAAATCCAAACACATACTCAGAAGGTACCACCTGATCAGAGAAATCATTGATCGTGGGGACGTCAAGGTTAGCAAGATATCAAGTGAAGACAATGTAGCAGATCCTTTGACGAAACAGTTACGTCCAAATCTGCACGAAGCTCATTTGAGAGCGTTCGATCTTAGGGCTATGCCCAATTAGGACTAGTGCTAGTGGGAGATTGTTAGTGTAAGCCCTAGCCCCAATGCATTGTAACGAAACACTTGAAATTAATAAAATGAGGCATTAGTTTTATCTTTTGTATTCCTGTGCATATCAATTGATAAAACTATCCAAGAGTGTTGTTTCGGTTTAAGTTATCATGTGTGAGGCACATGGATTGTAAGACCTTGAAACAAATGAGACATCATTCTAAATATCCCTAGTCAGTCATTGTTATGGGAATAACAAATGAATTAAGACTAGTATGCTCTCTCTGATCTTATGAGTTCTGTCTTACGGATCATTAGGACAAGAGTGTCAATCAGAGATCATAGATACATGTTAAAGAACATGGTATCTGGATTCGATCCGCTCATGAGAACACTACATGGTACAAGTCATAAGTGTTTCTCATATGCAAGTTTTGTATCGGAGTTCTTAGACCTGAAATCTCTATGAAACTCTTTATGAATTACTGTGTACTTTGACATACACCTAACGTGCTCGTAACAGAGTGACAAGTACGGGTATGATTGGGTATGCACTGATTCATGTTAGAGAGCATGAGAGAAGTGAAGGGATTACCCCTCTCGATAAGAGAGAAAAATATCACCGGCCACTTGATCAGTGAACTGAGAAGTGTATGGCCATACCGAGATGAAATAATGAGTAATCATTATTTATCTGAGAGTTCAGTGTCACTGGAATATCAAGAAATGAATTAATGTATATAAGGATGACTAGTTCCATGCCTTATATTAATTCTGATATTTATGGGTAAGGGACTATGCGAAATTGCATTAGGTCACCAAATGCCATATGCATTTTCATTTAATTTGGAATGCTATAATATCTTGCTAGAGAATATATATAGCCTTTGAATTAATTTATTAATTCATTGCCAACATTAAATGGACCTATAGGATCGCACACAAAGTATTGGGCTTAAAATATTTAAATTAAGTATTGAACATTAATTTGGGCTTTTAATTAAA
Source organism: Excoecaria agallocha (assembly GCA_037975025.1). Taxonomy (NCBI): domain Eukaryota; kingdom Viridiplantae; phylum Streptophyta; class Magnoliopsida; order Malpighiales; family Euphorbiaceae; genus Excoecaria; species Excoecaria agallocha. The sequence goes on along the minus strand of CM075816.1, from coordinate 15,653,990 downwards.
GTCAAATTAATGTATGTAATGGTTATAATATTGCTATTGGGCTTTGGTCCATGAGAGAGAGAAATTCAGCCCATAAGGTTTAATTTCAATTAATTAATTATCTTGTGTTAATTAAGTTAATTGAATATTAAAGCCTAAAGGAATTTAAATTAAATTAAATCACTTATATATTTAATTAAGTGATTTCATTTATTTAAATGTCTTATGTTTTATTTCAAATTTGAATTTAAATTCAAAGGAGTTTAATTCAAAATATATTACTTATCTTTAGGAAGTGATAGAGTTTGAATTAATTATCTTAGGATAGTTGAATTCAGATTAATGACTTGCCAAAGGATAAGCATATATATTAAAAGAAATAAAACCCTAAACCTAATTTTTTTTGTGGCATGAATAGTAACTCGTGAATAGTGACTCTCTCTCTCTTAATTCTTTTGTTCAATTTTTCACAAGGAGAAAGGATTGTTCCTCATTCTCTTGTGTTATTGAGCAGTAATAGCAATCTAAAGAAGTACAAAATCAAGTTTTGTAGCTTCAAACTATAACCATTACACAATACCGAAAAAAGAGAGCTAGCAATCTCGATTTTAAGCCGTCGGTGCAAGTGTGTGTGTGAGAATAGAGGGAGTGGCGCAAAAGGCTGTTCCTTGGCATTGGTGATCGAGAACTAAGGTGGATAAAGGCATCTTGGTTGCTGGACATTACAAAATCAAAGAATAAAAAGGCATCATCTATTGTAAGTTTCAAAACCCTAAAATTGCATGTTTTCGTTCCTAGTTTTGGATATGTATGGTATGCATGATAAAATTTTTGTTTTTCCGCTGTGCTATCATGATTATCATACCATGTCATATTCCATCACTTCCTGTGTTAATCAATATCCTCTGGACTAGAAAATTCTAGATGATTGCTTTGAATACCAGTGCGTTACTGTGCAGATGCTTAACATGAGACCCATTAGTTGTCGTGAACTGGACTGCTCGGACCTGGGTACGGGCGCTCTTTTTAACGATGTGCACCTCCTTGGCTTTTCTTTTCCTAGGTTCATCGTACTGTCCTCCTCCTGCTATCAAATGGATTACTCCGACTGGCATCTTCTAGCTCAAGCCACCTCAGCTCTTGTTTGATGGGGGTGTGGGAGATTTGTGCCTCTTAGCCCTATCGTCCTGTTTTACGAACTGTGCCAAGGTTCCTTTCCTTACCAAGTGTTCTATTTCTCATTTTAGCTGCCTACATTCTTTAGTCACATGGCCCCTGTCCCCGTGGAAGGCACAATAAAGGTTCTAATCTCTGATGGGGTCCTCCCTCATTAGTTTAGGCCAAATAACCTTTTCATTTTGCTTTATCCAGGCAAGAATATCTTCCCCGATCGTATTGAGGGGTGTGAACCTTTCTTTCTTCATATCTCCAGATTGAGGGTGAGCAACTGTGTATGTTTGGTTGGGCAAACTACTTCCCTTGTACGTTTTGGATTCCTGTTAGCTGTTCCTTCCCCTGTCCTGAGCTAACCTTTCGGGATCCTCCCCTTCTCTGTCCATCTCCAAGCCACTATACAAACTGAGGCGCATACACCAAACTTCATCCATCCGGATATATTTATGAGCTCGGGACATGAGCTCAGTGTAGTAATTAGGGGGCTTCTTGCTCAGAAAATCACTAAAATCCTGACACCTTATATTTCTGATGAGTGCCGTGATGGCTACTTCCAGGTTGAGGTTCTGTATGTCCATTGCTTCCACGTTGAATCTTTCCATATAAGCCTTTAGGGATTCTCCCTTCTCCTATATTACTCGGTTTAGATCGACAGACACTTTGTTCAGCCTGATCGCCGTTACGAACTTTGCAATGAATATATCACCGAACAGTTCAAAGCTTTTAATAGAGTGATTGGAAAGATTGCGAAACTAGATCTAAGTCGAATCCGTCATGATTATAAGGAATATTTTACACAGTGCTTTATCGTCTATAGTCAGGACTAGCATGGTGTGTTGAAATTGGTCAATATATGCTCGAAGATCGGCATTATCATTATATCTTGATAAATTTGGAAGGTAAATTTTAGGGAATGGAGCGGCCAGGATTTCTCGAGAAAGTAGAGAGCGAAAACTGTCATGGTATTTCAAAGTATTCCTGTTATGGTATCTGGTCATCTGATCTTCAAGGAGCCTCTCGAACTACCCGGTTGTTAGGGTGACTATTGATTCGGGAGATGGCAAGGTCACCAGTAAGAAGGGATCTCTATTCGGTGGTTGCGGGGGCCGAGTAGGTGGGTAAGGCTGAGCTGGTTGGGAGAAAGGATTGGCTTGGGCAACTATGGCTGATAGTTGGGCTAGCATGTCCTGCACTGCTTGTGGGGTAAGATTGAATGTGTTAGGGTTGGCTGTAGCGAGAGATGGCGAGCTCAGAGTATTATTTATGGGGATGAGTTGTTGTATTTTAGGGTGAGTGGTTAAGTCTGCCTGAGTTTTTAATGGCACAAGGTTTAGGTTGAGGTTTAAAAAAAGGTTCATGTTCCACGCTCACCATACCAAATAATGATATGTAAAATTTTGGCGACCTGGGCGACCTACAAGACAACTAAAGAGTCCAAAGGGAGTTTTCAACGAGTGAGCCTCTGATGGTTAAGTTAAAGAATCTTTCAATTTCAAAGGGAACTATTTTTCTAGTATTGAGAAAAGAGATGCTAGATCATACCAGATTTTTTTCCTTATATTTTCCTAGGTTTTTGTCCGTGGGTAGTGGGTGAAACCCCACTACTTTTAGTTATTTTCCCCACTTCTCCTATTTTTTAAGAGACATGGTGGAGAGAGGGTAGTTATTGCCAGAAATGACGGGATTCGCCAAGAGTTCGGTAACTTGAGTGCTACCGAACTCTTTGAGCATCTGAGGTAAACGAGTTTTCGGGGATGCATAGTTGATTTGTTTGGCTAGTTGGATTGTTTGAACTATTAGCTCAGCCAGATTCAGATAGTTGGTGCCAAACTCCCAAGCCTGTTGTAGGTTTGGCCGAACTATGGGCCCGACCATGTTATCAGAGAGAAAAAGGGACAATTGAAATCAAATTTTAAAGTTAAAAATTTTTCAAATTCAAAATCTATTTTTTAAAATATTTTTTATACCAAGCTAATAACTATTAAGTGGAGTATTCATACGGTTTTTAGTCATGAGAGATATATCTTCTTGACCTTAATTTATAGAAAAAAAAGTAATCAAGAAATGTTTTTTCTTTACATAATCTCTCATATAAGATTATTTTTGAAATTATCATAAAAATATTATAAACTATATGTAGATAATTATATTTATATTTATATTTATATTTATATAAATTTAAATTGAATTAATGAATAAAAACCATATTAATTGTGCTCAAACAAAAAATTATATATTGATATACAATTAATATATATAGTATAAAATATAAATCATGTGATTGCAAAATATCATAACTGGATTATAAAATTGAGATATTTTCTTAAAAAATTTCAATGAACATATATATAATTAATACGGGTCTTTCTTGGGGTCAAGTCAAACTATCAAAAAGAAAAAAGGCTAAATACATGATTTGACACTCGAATTTGGCAACAATTTTCATTTAAACATCTCTATTTATACATTACTCACATAAACACCTCAACTGGGTTTATGATATAATTATGAGCCCTTATTGCTAACATGGCATAGAGCGTGTAATACACGCAATAGGGAGCATGTTACAATCTCAAATGGGTTCATTAACAAATGGGTTAGTCACAAATGACTAATTAGAAAATTTAATCTTAATTAACAGGGTAATTGACATTAATTACAAAAATATTAAAATAAAAAATAAACAACTTTACTTTAATTTCATTTCATTTTCTCCAAGCATAAACCAACAAAAAAAAGCCATTAGGTGCACTAAGCTCATTCTCCTCCATGATCGCCCACTCCATAATCGACAGTAACCCTCTAGTAGAAGACGTCGATGAAATAGAAGTTAACGATGAAGATGAACTTCTCGTCATCCTTATTAAAATTCTCCTCATTTTCTCTACGAGCTTTGTTGCCATGAAACAACTCCTCCATTTTTCTCATCTTGCCCTCTATTTTCTTCTTCTTCTTTAGCTTTATTATCTTCAAATTCAAATCTAAACATGAACACTACGCAGCCGCCATTGTTAATATCCTAAAAAAGCTAGTTATAAACATTCCACGAGGCCTAATGGGGTGAGGTCGAAGCTCAATTTTGATGACCGAATAACAAAAACAGGTGGATCTAGGTGAAAGTTGGGTTCTTTGAGGATTTTATTTGAACAAGTAGTGGGTAGTAAGGAAAATGAGTGCGACCGGCAAATATCGATTAGAGAAAGGAACCCAAAATTGATTAGAAAAATAGAAAATTAAAAGGAAAAGGAACCCCAAATTGAGTTTATATTACCGAAAAGGAAAAGGAAAAGGAACCTCATATTACTAAAAACCAAACCAAATATGAAAAAATCATCATGGGAGTAAGTCCACAGTTGAGAATGCCACCAGTAGTGCAAACAGTATAGAAAGTGGGAGAGTACGTCTCGATCTTGCCAGGCTCGCTGGGTGTGAGGACAGGGGTGTAGCCACCTGGTCATGCATGGGTCAATTGACCCCACTAAATCTAGGAAAATTTTTAAAATAGCCTTGGTAATTTTTTTTTTCAAAATTGACCGCACTATAATTTTTAAATAATCCCTTTAACAATTAATTCCATTAAAAAATTGACTCCACTAATATATTTAAATATTTTCATTAAAAATTAAATTTATTAAAATTTTTAAAATTATTATTTGTGCTTTACAACAACAATAATAGAAATAAACGCGAAAATAATTAGTCTTAAGTTTTGGAGTTTTATATATATATATATATATATATATATATAAGAAAAACAAATAAATGGGTATTAGGGGAAGAAGTATGAGGAACATGACACACTTAACATAAATATAAAATAAAAAAGAAAATAAATAGATGTGGTCTGTTGGGAAAAAGCAAAAGACAATAAATGAAAAGTAAATTTACTCTTTTATTTGAAAGAGTGGTCCAAATGACACAAGAACACTGAAAATGCCATTAATTTAGATAATCTTCTTTCTGATTCTGGATTGAGAATTAAAATCTCAGAATATCATCCCAATGATTGTGATAAAGTAAGGAGAGCGTATCTTCAAAATGGACCTTGCCAACCACAAAACTATAATTTTAAACAAAAAAATATTGGAAATATTTTTCGTCGTTTTAATCTTAAGTTATAACACCCTTGCTGAACAGTCTAACCGAAACAAGTGATAAGTTGGAAAATTTTTTTATTCCAAAGATCATTTGTCAGATACTGGTCATTGACCCTTTGAGGAGCAATGCACCGAGTGACAATTCCAAAATCAGCAAGATTTTTCTTTTGAATCTTAACTATCCCATCGACCCGGGCTTGACCAAAAAAAATACTTTTCAAATAAGTAGGCCGATAAAGCTATAATTGTCCAAATGACTAATTACCAAATAAAAATCCGGCAATATAACGTCTAAAAACTTATCTAACCCACCTGCAAATCAGACAATTCCACAGCCCTTCAGGGGCACAACATTACAAAAATAATTTCACTAAGCATCTCATACATCTATTCTCATTATTATTCACATGTCCTAAGATGATTCAATATTACATATTACACTCTTAAACCGCTATAACATTCCAAAGTAAAGAACAATATACATTAAAATCATCGCGCTACAACTGTAAACCCTGATGGAGATCTGCCCACACTAAATCCTTTCTTCTGATGGTTGAGCCATAGCTATTACCAATACACATGTTAGTTTCACTTTTATTTCCTTATAAATCAATATTAAATCGTTCAATCACACATATAAGTGAATTATCACATATTAATTTCTCAAAGTCAAGCAAAACATATAATCATACCTAAAAGTATTGCCATGCACAACTCGTAGTGTATATCTTATAAATCCAGTTATAACTAATCTTCCAAAAACACATCAGTGTCCATATACATATATAAATGTAGTAATTAAATCACCATCCAGAGATGCACCATATTCAAGAAAAACATAAGAAAGCAAGCAAGAAATAACTTGAAATACTAAATAAAGGTTAATTTATCACATAGCCTCCATTTACCAAAAAGATAAAATGCTGAGAAACATCTTCACAGAGTTAAAACCTACTTGAAATTTCATACGCATACCATTGCAAATTCCAAATACAAATGAGATACAAGATATGCACTAGTAGTTTAGATTTCTTATACTATATTGAAATTAGCCTGCCTAAGTTCTAAAAATGAATAACGGGATCAGAGGATATCCGAAGATATCAAACAGAGGATATCCAAAGATATCAAACAGAGGATATCCGAAGATATCAAACAGAGGATATCCGAAGATATCAAACAGAGGACATCCGAAGATATCAAACAGAAGATATCCGAAGATATCAAACAGAGGATCCCCATGGGATCAAACAATGGTCCAATCAGGACAATCAGAAGTCCATGAAGGAATAAGACCCAAACGGGGTCAACAGAAGCAGCTGCAATATCCCTATAGGCGCCTATTCAATCCACGACTGAACTATGACTGCAGGCTAACAGATACATAACTTCCTTTTCAAAAGCTTTAAATATCATTTAGGCATAACATGGCCTGTCAGCCAATATCGGTGTATATGTATACACATAATAAAATCAAATCTCTAGAAGCATTTATCGAACTATAGATCTTGCCAATACAAGGTTAAAATATCGAATCAAGCACAAAATGCATTAAAGTTACTACGTTATAGGAATAAATGCTTTACATATTACAAACATGGAGGAATCTATCATTTAACTATGCCTCTAACATGCACTCTGATCTAGATTTATACCTTTATGAACTTTAATTATGCCAACCACCCAACATAAACTTTAAGCATGTATATTTGCATCAAATAATCACATAGTTATACAAGATAATTTATAGAGAGAGAAAGCCTAAAAGAGCCTAAATATCATATAAAGGATGTACCATCTTTAGTGCACAATACATACATGCACAAATCATATAATACTTATATAATTTCTTATAAATAATTACATGAAAAGATATACAGTCTGGTATAGTATTGCATATGATTCTTTAGCAAGATTTCCACGAATGACCACATGTCACTGTAGTTATGTACATTAATACAATAATCGGTGGCACTACAATTGCATGACCATACTATTACACATAGAAAAACAACAGTATACATCATTTAATAATAACCAAAATCAAACTTCATTTGTTAATTATGTCCATTGTTGTATAAAATGAGGTTATCTTATATTCTATATACCTTTCTTTCTTAATAATAAGTTATTCCAAAAAAAAACATGCATTATGATTTAAAATCAGGTTGAGTATATATCATACAGTCATACTTACTCAAGCACTATAATATGATATTTGTCAAAATACACATGAATAACTTATTAAACATGTATAACTTACTCGTGTGTGTGATATCACATCAAGCATACCACTATTGCATGAGAGCGTACCTTTCAGATACATCAAAGCTATTTTCCACGCCCCTTTATACTTGGTTATATCATCTTCCATTCGTACTCAATTAATACATTTGTCAAGTCAATGCAATTGTCATCATACTATATCTCATAATATCATTTCTCAATATTAGGTATAAGCTAATTGAACATCTAGGCATACATGCATATATATATATATATATATATACCATTTTTCAATTTCATGCCCCTTTTGGATAGGTTTAAAACATGCAATACTGCAATTATTTATAACCATACAATTACCTGCAAATTTAGCCACAACTGAACTCTATTTGCAGGCATTAACGATGTTCATACACATTTCAATTATCATGCTTGTGCTTTTACTGTATAATCCGGCACATGTATGTTTATATCCAGAAATACACAACTACCGATATATATATACATGTACCTTTAATTTCCAATTATCAATCTAAGTAACTGTAATTATACATCACTACAACTATATAGTTTCGTATGATAACATATAAGCATAAGCATACAGGCATATTCATGTTATTTCAATTAAGTATTAAACAACATGCTCGTTCAAGTGTTTGCTGTATAACATATTTTATCAAACTCACATATATTTACCATATGATGTTATTATGTTTTTTATGTATTTATACTATATTACGTACTAACTCTTCACTGTTAATTAATTTCAAGTTCTTTGAAATTTTCTTCCTTACAAGATTTCAACATCATAGTCATATATATCTATCATGCTTACTTTAATTTCATTAATTCACAATTTCGACAGTGCAATCCTAGAAAAGTCAGTTTTACATGTCTGAAATACTATGCTCAGAGTTTATTTGCTTTACTGAAATTTCTCTCAACATCATAACATAGTGAATTCTTACTATATGATATAACCAAAACTTGATAAACATAAGTTAAAACACTATTGCATCCATATATGGTAACCATACTTTCCAACTTCTAAAACTAAGCCACAACTAAGTTGAGTTATCCTTACCATTTTCTTACTCTATTGCCTTATGTTTTATGTCATTAGAGATAGATATATCACACTTAAGTAATCAAGAAGGCTATATTACTTATAATGTACAATCTATTTCCTTAAATGAAATCTCAAATTTACAATCCATTAAATCTCAACGTAGCTCATGCCTTTTTAATTGACATTGTACTCAAATCACATCTTAAACTCACTATCAATTCGTATCTTCAAGACCTGTCAATAACTTTTACATGCTATTAACATGTACTAATAATTCCTATGACACTTTTACAATAAATTTAAGCATACACAATAACAAGAAATAAATCAATAACTCAACAACTTTATAATTTCTTCAACTAAGTTGTCTGTTCATTTTTCATCTCATGCATATTTTAGTTTTACAAATCCTTAAGCCTTGAAATCAACCTATTTAAACCATTAAAACTCAAATTATCCATATGTAAAAGATTTAACTAACTACTCATGAACAATGTCAATTCTAAGCCTTTAATCTCCTTAAAGAACATATATATATAAGGAGAAAAAAAATATGGTTCCCATACTCTGTTACTAACAAACATTTACAAATTCAATCAATTTTCAATAATTTACGAATTTACTTAACTAAATGTCACAGAGAAAATTACAATATCCCATACCGTAGTTGAAGCCCAGAATGCCCTCACCAATCTGCCTCGTCGGAGCCTCACCGGAGACTCGCCGGAGACTTGCCGGAAAGACACCAAAGCCGTCCACTGGTAGATCAAGGCACCGGCAACTTCCAGGCGACATTCACGCGCCTCAACGCTGCCATCATTTATCGGGATCGGAGCTTGAAGATCCCGCCCTCACCATCGCCGATCTCCCTACTGTCGGTGAGTGGGGAGGAGCAGCAGCAACCGGAGGAGTTGCCTCAGCCTCGGGATCCCATCGATGCCGTTAGCCCCTTCCACCACTGTCGGGGATCGCCGGAAAGAGGAGGAGATCGATCCGGTTGAAAAGAAGAGAAAAAGAAACGCAGACGCTGCCGAAGGGAAGGGACGACGAGGAGAGAAAGGCCGGTGGCCGAGGTGGTGGCAGCCGCACCGATCGCCGGCCAGAGCGCCGTTGATCGGCGCCAGCGCCTCCCCTCTGCCTCTCCTTCTCTTCCCCGATTCCCCTCCTCCCTCCTCTTTCTTTCCTTTATTTTAACTTATTTCTTTTATTTCCACACACACATAACTTTTATTTATTTCAAAAACACCCACAAATACTAATTACCTTTACAATTTATACCAAACAATTAATAATTAATTTAAAATCATCACTCGCCCTCACTATTCCAATATTAAATTCACACATACACATTTAATCAATTTAAATTAAATATTAATACATTGAGTCATGCAATTTCGACTAGGGTCATTTTTGGGACATTACATAAGTGGTACAAGAAATATTCTAATTGGTTGGAGTATAGTATACAAAAAGATGCAGCATTTTGCTTATGTTGTTATCTTTTTAGAATTGAGATTGGGAAGCAAGAAGGAGGTGATTCATTTATTACAGATGGTTTCAATGCTTGGAATAAAAAAGAGAAATTCGATATTCATGTGGGAGGCCCTAATAGTGCTCATAATGTAGCTTGGAAAAAATGTGAAGTACTGTTGAAACAAGACCAAAATATAGAAGTCGTTTTCTACAGACATACAGATCAAGTGAGAAAGGAATATAGAACTCGGTTAACTGCTTCGATTGATTGCATTCAATTTTTTTTTGCGACAAAGGCTTCCTTTTCGTGGTCATAATAAATCTTATGGTTCCAAACAAAAATGTAATTTCAATGAACTTCTAAAATTTTTAGCTAAGCATAATGAAAGTATTGATGATGTTGTTTGTAAAAATGCTTCAAATAATCTCAAATTAACATCTCCTATTATTCAACATGAGATTATAAATGCTTGTACTATTAAGACTATTGATGCCATCATTAATGATTTAGGTGATGATATATTTGTAATTTTGGTTAACAAATCTCGTGATGTATCGGTGAAAGAACAAATGATTGTTGTTTTGCATTAGGTTAATAATAAAGGTGAAGTGGTTGAAAGATTTATTAGTATTGTTCATGTTCATGATATTAGTGCTTCATCTCTTAAAATTTCGATCGAGTTGTTATTTGTTAAGTACAGTTAAGTATATCATAGTTACAAAGGCAAGGTTATGATGGAAATAATAATATGAGAGGAGAATTCAGCAGATTAAAGAATTTTTATCAATAATAATTTTTGACCTTATTGAATTTAATTCCTGATTACGCTTTTGGATGAGGCTCATGAAGCTACCGTTCTTTCACATGAGCGACGACGATTGAGAGATCGTAGGCTGGGCGACGTTAAAGTGAATGAACTTGTTAAGGGAGGGGAGTTTGGGGGAGGAAAAACAAGTGTTTTGGAAGGGCTTATAGTGCATAACAGGTGGCACATTTCTACTAAATCTGTAGCCCCGTCAGCGAGTTTGAAATACACACCCTTTTATTTATGTATTCTTGCACCAATAATGGTTTGAATATATGAAATTACTTGAGCTGCGGTGTTTATTTGGTCATTTAGTGAGTTAAAATATCTAAATGAAAAGCAGTGTCAAGTTTAAGTGTCAAATCATGTATTTGGCCAAAAGAAAAATAAAACAAGTGAAGTTATAATGATGGTGTGACTTGGGTATAATAAATAAGTTAATATATAAATTACCCACTAAATTATCACCTTTTAAAATATTTTGGTAATTAATGCCACACCATATATTTTTAGTTCTATTATATCACAAATCTCAATTACTTCATCCATAATTATAATTCATTGACCATTATTACAATTCCTTCTCTACTTTGACAAAAACATCTCCCTTATAAATTTGGATTAATTACCAAAACAATTTGAAAAAAGAGACTAATTTGTAGCATAAATGAACGTGAGTTTCTTTGTTATTAATTTTGCTTTTTAATAATCTTATCGAGAACTAAAAGAGATAATACATAATTGTTTTTTTAACTCTGTCACTATTTAACATATTATTTTTTTAAAACATTACATATCAAATTACCCTTGAACTTGTTAATAGTACATATAAGTATTACCATTAAAATTATATGAAATATTTCTAAACTTATTAAAAATAAGAGATTATTCTATATAATTGATCATAAGTTACATGTGTGTTATTTTTATGCACTTTTCATGATTTGTCGGGTATTCATATAGGAGAAATCTAACATTTTTAATAAATTCACATAGGGTAATATGACACACGATCAGTTCATAAAGTAATTTATTAAATAGTGATAGTTTGTAGAGAATATCCCAAACTAAAATATTGTAATAATATCTAGGTTGTAAATTGGAAGTAGCATCATGCCACCTTAGGAATTTAATTCCCTCGAGTTTTAGGTACATACTGTGTGAATAAGCTATGAAACACAAAATGAATGGGCCCGATAATTGATCCGTAAGATAACACATCTTGACGATTGAGTGCATGTCATAATTAAAAACATAAATTTCATGACATTTTTTTTTTGGGTGAAGGAAACTGATAAGAATATATATGAAATATATGGTATAGTGTATTAATATAAAAGACTTGTCATTCAACTATACATTAAGAAATCGCAGAAATCCATTTTCAGGAAATTTATAAAGTTTTTGAATGTTTGTGGAGGCAATTGCGCTAAAATATTGGACTAGTTAATATTAATTGAAACTATGAATATAAATTCCATAAACGACCTTGGTTTTCAAGTTATTTACGTATATATGCCATTAACTATAAATAGGCAAAACCCTAGCTTTTTCATGCTCCTTATTCTCTTCAGGTGTCGCTCTGCCGTTTTTTCTATTTGGTCATCCGTCTGCCGCGGTCAGTGATCACCGGTTCTGCCGCCGTTTGGTCTCCTCCAGATCCGCCTCCTTCAGCTGATCGGTGAGTCTCTCTCTTCTTGATCTTTTGGGTCTTCTTCCATCTTCTATAGTTTTTTTAATGCAGTTAAATCTCTTTCCCTCTTTCCAGTCTTCGCTGTCCTCTCGCCACCTCCTCGATTCCGTTATTTTCCGGCGAAAGGAGTGAAGCCGAAGGTCCTTCATAAGGTTCAACTTCCGCTTCTCTATTTGTCTTTTTTATTTTTCAATTTATTTTGTTATTGGTTACTTGGACAGAATGGTTTGAAATTGTTTATGGTTTATGGATGTGTCATTCTTTCAATTACTACCAGAATGTGAAGTAAATTGATTAATATATATATATATATATATATATATATATATATATATATATATATATATATATATATATATATATATATATATATATATATATATATATATATATACATATATAGTTGCCTCTTATTTTACGTTAAATGTGTATATTGGAAGTATGTGTATTAAAAGCATAAATGGAGCATAAGAACTCGCTGCAAAATGCTGAACAATAATTAACGCATAAGAGTATTTTTCCATGTATTTTGTAAAATTTTTGTATGTGAACTTTTAATTTGTAGATTTACTCATTTAACTTTTTCCAAATATGCAATTTACAAGTCTGTCCATTTTAATTGGGATTATTTAATGCTTTCTTCATTGATTTGCTGTGTACTTTTCGATGTAACTAAAATTTTTGTGGAAGATATTAATTAAGTGAACCGTGTCAATGTAATTTAATTAAACAAGTTAAGCTTGTTGTTACAGTGTTAATTTTTTTTTTAAATTATTTTTTGGTCAGATAAACTGTGAAAAATTGTCATGAATGCATTTCTTAACTCATGGATGATTGTTGTGCATCCTGTGTATCAAATTGTAACGCCTGATCCTCAAAAATGTTAGAATGTTGTCTTGTTGATGCCGGAGGAAGTATCTTAAAATATTTTGCAGACTGGAAGTACTGCTTATGCAAATGTAGCTACTTTACAAACTTTGGGGTTTTTGTGCCTCAATTGTCTCTGTAGTTATGTCAATCGTGGTTGCTGAAGATTCTGCTTTTCTTCAGAGCTGATCCGATCTTATTAGTCTGTCACTAGTATAAGCTGCAGTAGGTTAACTTGTTCTAAGTGTGTGTTGTAGCATATTGCTGACCCTTTACTAGCTTTGCCACCTTATCAAGTGTTTCAATCTTTTACTGTTATTCTCATATCTTCTTCCTCTCTCTGATGCTATTAGGATTAGCTTTACTCTCTGTCATTTGTCTTCTGAAATGTTATATTTTAGATTTACATTAATTTAATTTGTGATTGATTTTAAATTTTTTATTTATTAAATATTATTTTTTAATTATAATTAATTGTGAAATATTGTATTTTAAAATTAAAAAAATTACTTTTTGCGGGGATGGGGGAAATTCTCTAACCGTTACTCAATCGGGGACAGGGACGGTGAATCCCTGCCCCTGGCAGGGCGGTGGGTGGTGGTTCATTTCCCGCCCCTGCCCCGCCCCGTCCCGTGATCATCCCTAATCCTAAGGTATCCTTCTCTATATCTCTCTCTCTGGTTTCTAGTTCTTCGCCATCGGTAGTACGGCAGCTAAGCTTTTTAGCAATCAATTATTGTTAGACATCTTTTAAAGTAACATTTGATTTACTGGATGCAGGTTGTCCACTTTGAGGGAGAAAAAGCGAGCCAAAATGGTGGAGAAGACAAAGGGTAGAAAGGAGGAGGTAGTCACCAGAGAGTATACTATCAACCTCCACAAACGCTTGCATGGATGGTAATTCTCGTTTCCTTCTAATCTAGCTAACCATTGTTTAGATCTATAATGAGTGTGCTTTACTCTAGAAGTTTGGTTTTATTAAATAAGTTGTATGCAGTGATCGGATTTAATTGTCTTTTTAGTAAATCTGTATTTTTGGATCTATTCTGGGTAAGCCTCTACATGTTTTCACTCGAAGTACACATGTAAAGTTTACATGTTATAATCTGAGGTTTTATACTGAACTGGAAAGGTTTACCATACTCGTAATAGATGGTCTAATTTGTAAATAGAGGGAAACTTGTTTAGTGAATTGATCTTGGGAATTATAATGTTTTCAACTCCTTGTATGTGAAGCTGGTAATTGTAAGTTGCCATTGTCTATTATTGTGAAGGCTTTGACATTCCTATACCTTATCAGTTGGGCCCTAGGTTCATTGGTAGATTTATCAAGTTTCTTATGGAATGGCATTAAATGAAGATGTGTTTGGGATAAAGATGCTTGAAAAGAGATCTAACTGATTTCTTTTGATCTATTAGAAATTGGAATTGCTTTCTGTCATGCTTGTTCCATTGACTTGATGCTGTTTGGGAGAAAGATGCTTGAAAAGAGATTTAATTTATTTTGATCTATTAGAAATTGGAATTGCTTTCTGTCATGCTTGTTCCATTGACTTGATGCACATGCAAACTTCTCAAGAGCACATGCTAGAAATCTTGTTTCGAGACGATTCATGGAGAATATCTTATACTTCTTGGGGTTTGGCAGCTGTATTTTGTTTTCTTTTTACGCTAATTATCTAATAGTTTTGTGCATGTTAACCTTCTCTACTAAAGTGAGGTCTGTTATGGTGCAGCCTAGTTGGGCTAGACATTTGATATTTTGGGTTTAATAATGGTTTTTATTCACATTCACCCAGCTGTTGAAGAATGTGAACTTGCACATTTGCAAATGTTTATGTAACACCCACCAACACAACACTTACTGTTGCTAAATATTTTGTAAAACAGCACCTTCAAGAAGAAGGCTCCCAAGGCCATAAAGGAAATCAGAAAGTTTGCTCAGAAGGCTATGGGAACAAAGGACGTGAGAGTAGATGTCAAGCTCAACAAAAACATCTGGAGCAGGGGTATTAGGAGTGTACCAAGGAGGATTAGGGTTCGCATTGCTCGCAGGAGAAATGATGACGAAGATGCAAAGGAAGAGCTCTACTCTCTAGTCACTGTTGCAGAAATCCCACCTGAAGGACTGAAGGGTATGGGCACCAAGGTTATCGAAGATGAGGATTAATTCTATCCTTGTGTTACAAAGTTTCTGATTATAGACTATGGGGAATATTTCCAAATTTTTGAGTGATTATTAGTTGTTTTTAATCTGCGAACTTTAATTTGATTTCGATGTAGTGGCAGCTTTTATCAAATGCTTGAACTTATTCTTTTTTGACTTTTTATACATGTTCAATCTTCGAATACTTTTTTTTTTTTAATGACATCAGCTTTGAATATGTCAGCTTATATCAGTTTCTGGGAGTTTATTCCACAACCATATAATGTAGCTTCTTTTTACACATCTGGATGCTGGTTATTTTTAGTGCTAGTATGTGGAAAACCTATAATCAGCTTAAGCGAGTGGTTTGATAGGCTGTACAATTGTTTGGATTTATACGTCATAGAATGAATTGTTACTATGTGTAGGGTTGGGTCGAGTTATGTTTGTTGCCTCCACGCTTGTCAATAATGTGTTCCCCTAGTTTGGTGCTTGTGCATCTATTATTTTATATTTTTGTAGGCACTTTTTTTTGGGAAATTTACAAGTCAAAGGTGTAGTAAAAATGAACAGGAGAGTCAGAAGTTTAGCAGGCTTTATAAGCATACATGTAGCTTCTAAGATTTCTAACTTCGTCTGATGACTCGGAAAGTATATGGTCAATATAGAGACAGAGGTCAGCTGCACTGCAATTTTCAAGAAAAGAATGTTCATTTTTCTCTGATGATCTATTAAGCTGTCAAATAGCTAAAAAGAACCTGAGCCAAGTACCATGCACCATAGAGGCCCAAATGGAAGCCAGAGAACATCCCATCGAAATCTTGACATTCTATTATTAGAACAAATAAGTTTGTAAAGCAGCATGCAAAAATATTTTATAATAGTCTTGTGGAGCTCATTTTCAACCACTGTTGATCGGTGTGCATAAGGCCAAAATTCTAACTAGACAGGATTAACTTCAATTCTGTGTTAGTCTGCTAAGCGCATAACTTTCAACAGCAATAATTTAAATGGAATACAAAAGGAAGAAAATGAGACCAGTTAAACTTCGCATTTCTGTTATTTCAGGACTACCAATTTCAAATCAATCGTAATGTTTCGTATAAGCTCTCTTGACAACATGATGTGATAAAGCTCTCCACGTAAAAATAAATGACTGGTAAGACATATAAAGAACTCAATGTACCTCAACATGAAGTATAACCAGAAACTTGCCAGTGCGAACCCAACATAACATGCATACCAAAGCCACCGCCTGTGATGCTTTGAATTATGAATTAACCCCAGGATTGCCATTGAGGATGCTAAAACAGCAAGCCAATCTGTCAAATCCTCGACAGTTAGCATAAAAAACAAGACAGCAACAACGTAGCAATGCAACACTCTTAGATGGATTTTCTTAATTCATTTAGTAATTAATAAGAATTCACTCATGTAATGCGCTGCCTAACTGTGAGTATCATCAGCAAGTTTCTCCATTCAATAAGTAAACAATATGTCTACTATAGGTTCTGAGACTTCTTAATGATTGTGTCTCCAATATAAGAAAAACTATCATCATCAAGACTGTCTATATGATTGTTTGTGAGATATGGAATATGTGTGCCTCTTAAGAGAGATTTGGTACCTCTGAAAAAGAGGTTTGGTATTAGTGCATTGTTCACTTTATATGTGATCAATTTGGAGGACTTGTTATTTAATTTTTAGTCATTTTTGGTCAATTGTGGTCGATCGTGCTCAATTTTTCTTTTTGTGGTTAACTTATCAATTAAAATCCAAATAAATAATAAAATAAAAGAAGGTACTATGTAACTGACTTGAAAATTTAATTTTCAGACAAATTTATCATGGCAATAAAATGATAAAAGTTTGATGGACAAATTTTCAATTTTTCTTATTGTGGCTAATTGATCAATTAAAACCCAAATAAATAATAAAATAAAAGAAGGTACTATGTAATTGACTTGAAAATTTAATTTTCAGACAAATTTATCACGCATGGCAATAAAATGATAAAAGTTTGATGGACAAATTTCCCATTCATCCAACAAAATAATGATATATCTAGGACATTTCTTTGTCAATCTATGTAAACTGTTAACCAACGTAAGTTGGATTGAGTAAAAAAGGCTCTAATCGCTTAAACAAGTGGTCTCGGGTTCGAATCCTTATGGATGCAGCAAATTTTGTTGGGAGAAGTTCCTGCAATTGTACCTGATAATATTTCGAGTGAAGAATAATTTTAATATGGTATGATTTAAAGGTATTTTCTATCGATATGGATATACTTAGAATATTACACTAAAAACAGCTAAAATATATGTAAATTGTTTTATTAGACTTAAATCCGAGATAATTGTACACATTAACCAGATAAATAAAAATTAGAAAAAATCATTTTAAGGTATGGTAATTTGGTAATAGATTTTGTTTTAAATATTTTTTAATGATTTTGAAATTGGATTCCCTTGTTCATGGCTGTAGCTTTCAGCTTTTCAATGCCTATATATAGTATACACGTGGAGGAATGTTTACTCATTATCTCTTATGTTTTATTCCCTTGTGATTAGGGATAGATACCGAAAGCATCAATTAGTGCCTCTTTGTACACCGAGACATTATGGACGGTGTTAGGAAAAAAAAAACCAAATTGGAGAATCACATTTATGAGAGATATATATATCTTCTTGACCTTAATTTATAGAAAAACAAAAGTTATCAAGAAATATTTTTTCTTTACATAGTTTCTCGTATAAGATTATTTTTGAAATTATAATAAAAATATTATAAACTATGTGTAGATATTTATATCTATATACGTTTAAATTGAATTAATAAATAAAAACATATTAATTGTTCTCAAGCAAAAAATTATATGTTGATATACAATTAATATGTATAGTATAAATCATGTGATTGCAAAATATTATAACTGAATTATAAAATTGAGATCTTTTCTTAAAATAATTTTTTTGGTCACTAGATAATTTCAATGAATATTAGGGATGAACATGGACCAGTTAACGGATTCATTAACAATTTTATTAAATCAGTTTATTAATTTCAATTAACTGTTATATCGGTTTTGATTTTTAACTCAGTTTTTCGGATGGATTTATTGATTAACCACTAAAAAATTTTAATATATAAATTTAATAAATTATAAAATTTGTAATATTATTTTTAATAGTTAAAAATACTTTAAAAATGAAAAAATATAAATTAAATATAATATCCCTTAAAAGAATCAAATAAAAATAAAAAATAAATTTTCATAATTAATTATATGAATTAAATATATTCAATATGAAATTAACAACTGAGTACTAATTATGCATATATAATAATAACAATAATAATAATAATAATAATAATAATAATAATAATAACAGGATAATTTTAATATTTATTTACTAAAAATATATATTTTAATAATATTTTATACAATTATATATATCATAATATTTATAAATTATACAAATATTAAAAAATATAAATGTAAAATTTAAAATATATAATTGGTTCAATTTCGAATCGGTTAATATTTAATTTTTAAAAATAAAAATCGTAAATTTAAATTTTGATTCGATTAACTTAAAAATCGATTTAATTTTGAATCGATTTTTTGGTTAACCAAAATTTAAATTTTTTTTGCATACCCTTAATCGATATATATATAATTAATCCGGCTCCTTCCTGGGGCCAAGTCAAAGTATCAAAAAGAAAAACAAAAGAAGTGAAATTGTAATGATGGTGTGACTTGAGTATAATAAATCCCATAAATTTTCAATAAGTGAGCATATTATTAATTGACGTAGAAACCAAGTACAGACTGGCTCAGTCAAATCATGCTATCTAGATATTAATGGAATTCTTTTATTGATACATGTAATGGAAAATATACATTACAATTTTTTCTGTCAACAAAAAAAATAAAAGAAAATATATATAGTTTTGCTTGCAGTGGTTGAAGATAATGGAGAGTTTTAATAGAGATGGCGTATCTGAATTTGAAATTGAAGCAAAGTCAGAATGTTTGGCTGGAAGTGGCCCTTCAAATAACCTATACCACGACAAAATAATAGCAACCAAAACATGAAGTTTCCGACAAGGGACAGCATATCCATGAAAGTAAGTCATGAACTTTGGTTAGAGTGTCGGTGTGCCAATGCCACCCTATAGATTTTAGCCCTATCATATCACAAATCTCAATTCTACTTCTTCCATAATTATAATTCATTGACCATCAGTACAATACCAATTCTCTATTTTGACAAAAACATCTCTCTTATAAATTTGGATTAATTACCAAAATTAATTGAAAAATGAGACTAATTTGTAGTATAAATTACGTGTTAAGTCAGCCCTGAACTTGTTAATAGTATGTATAAGTAATAATACTTCTGCACCATTAAAATTATATAAAATATTTTCTAAATTTATTAAAAATATCATATTATTTTATGTAACCGATCATGAGTCACATGCACGTGCACGGGAACACACCCACATATATATAATTTTTACGCACTTTTTTATGATTTATCACGTGTCATATAGAAGAAATTTAACAGTTTTAATTAGTTTATATAAAATATTATGGTACACGATTAATTTATAAAGTGGTTTATTAAATTGTAAGTAGCATCATGCCACCTTAGGAATTTAATTTCCTCAAGTTTGAAACAGTATGGGAACAGAAATTATTAGGTACATACTGTGTGAATTTGCTATCAAACACAAAATGAATGGGTCCGATAATTGATCCATAAGATAACATATTGTTCATAATTAAAAAGATAAATTTCATGAAACTTTTTTTTTTTTGGTGAAGGAAACTGATAATAATATATATGAAATATATGGTATAGTGTATTAATATAAAAGACTTGTCATTCAACTATATATTAAGAAATCGCAGAAATTAATTATTTTTTCTGTTTAATCCAATTTGATATAATTATAAGATTGCCAGCTCATTAGTGAGAAATTATTAATTCTGTACAATCCATTTTCAGTGAATTTTATAAAGTTTTTGAATGTTTGTGGAGGCAATTGTAGTTTGTTTTCTAAAATATTAGACTAATTAATTCATTATTAAAAAAAAGTATCTTTTTTTTTATAAAAATTATTAATTTCATTCTCTTTTATCTGTTAATTTTTAGTAAAATTTAAATTTTATTTATTTATTACTTTTAAATTTTTAATATAATATAATTTATTTTTTAATAAAATTATAAATAATTAAATTTAATAATTTAATTTTAATCATTTAATTTAATTTAATATTAAATTTAAATTTATTTATTATTTTTAAATATTAGTAAAAATAAATAAAAAAAGAGGGGGGAGAGTAATCAATAGTAGACTCCCGAAACCAAGTGACTTGACTAATGATAAATCAGAGGAATAAACACGGATACAATCAATCAAAGTATATAACAGTGACATGCAATTGAGTCACTGTCGAGAAAAGCTGTCAATAAAATTGAGAGGCTCCTAAACCGTCCCCACCGTCCAGCGAAAGTTCATGCATGGCCACTGCCTATGCCTGGCCCTTCTTCTTTTGCCGTTGCACACACTTTCAAGTTTCTATTTCTAACACCCACTCACACAATGCCACATACATCTCTTAAACCCACATAGAAGAACCATTTTTGTAGCTTCTTACACTAAGGAAGCTGAGCTTAATTAATTGCATGAGTATTGAGGAGCAATCCCCCGGTGATTAAGGATAATATCTTATTTTATGTTCCTTAATCAATACTTAAATATTACTTTTCGAGGTTGGTGATTTTTGTTTTGATTTCTTTTATGAAACCTGACCCTGTTTCGTGGGTGGTTCAAAGCACTAGATTAAGGTAACTGCTTCTGTAATCTATTTTGTCTCCTTAATTAGATATTGATTGTATTTGCTCTTTTTTTTAAAAAAAAAAAATTATTTTCTTTGTGTGTGTCTATAAAAGACGTTTGATTTAGAAAGAATTGAATTAAAGTTAAAGGGTTTTGTTAATGGCATGGAGCCCTTGAATTGAAAGGTCAGTGAAAGGAAGTCTCTTTATTTCTATATAT
Organism: Excoecaria agallocha; assembly: GCA_037975025.1. Lineage (NCBI taxonomy): Eukaryota > Viridiplantae > Streptophyta > Magnoliopsida > Malpighiales > Euphorbiaceae > Excoecaria > Excoecaria agallocha. The sequence goes on along the minus strand of CM075816.1, from coordinate 15,632,389 downwards.
TCTCTGATGGGTGTAAAAGAAAATTTTCTTCTTCTCCTTTCATGTCTTGAATATGAATTTTCGTAATAATTAAAAGTTTCTTTTGCGTATAAAGTTACAATCTTTGTAGCTTCATTGACTATATTAGTCATGGCTTCTCAACTACTTTACACATTCTTGTTGCTCTTTAAAGTGAAAATTTAGCTTGTGTCCAGTGCCTTGTATTTGTTCATAAATCCTACCCTATCTCAAGGTTTTCTTTTCATTGATACTATGGCAGAAAGCAGAGTAATTAAAATTTGATTTACAAAACGAATCAGAGCAAGAAAAAGAGAGGTTTTGATGCAAGTTGAAGAAATGGATAGTGGATTTTATGCTAGTTGGAAAAATGGTTCTTTGCTTGATTATTTGGAGGAAAATGAGGAATCCAAACAAGAATCATCTTTGCCTGTGATTCCTCAACCACAAACTCCAAAAGAACCTATGGAGTTCTTATCTAGATCATGGAGTCTCTCAGCTGCTGAAATTTCAAAAGCTCTTGCTCAGAAACAAAGGCAATTTTCCTCTGACAAACAACCCAGTTTTTTCCCAGAAGATACAATTCCTGCGCCTCAGATTGTAAATTCAATATTTTCTCCATCCTTTGTTAATCTGCAATTTCTCGTTAGTCATTTTGTTTAATTTGTCTGCTGATCTTGCAGCCAGGGAAGATGATGAACCTGATAAATTCGAGAAAGACAGGATCGATAGGGAAGTGGTTTCACAGCAAGGAGCTGAACAGTAGCATGGTGAAGAAGAAAGACAGGGCACGGATCGAAAATGCACATATGCATTCTGCTATATCAGTAGCAGGATTAGCAGCAGCCTTAGCCGCTGTTGCTGCTGCAGGAAACTCGAGGGAGCCTGGATCGAAAATGGGCATGGCTTTGGCCTCAGCTACTGAACTTTTAGCATCGCATAGCTTAGAGTTAGCAGAATCAGCTGGAGCCGATCATGACCGTGTCGCTTCTGTTGTAAGATCAGTGGTGGATATTCAGAGCCCTGGTGATCTAATGACCCTCACAGCAGCAGCTGCAACCGGTAATTGCTGAATTATTTGCTTATTTTTTGTACTTAATTACCTTTGAATCATTGATTGATAAAGAATTGTTTTTGTACATAATTAGCTTTGAGAGGAGAAGCAGCTTTGAAAGCAAGAGTACCAAAAGAAGCACGAAAGAACGCATCTATAAGTCCTTCTGATAATTACAGTGATGAAGTGCAAGCACAATGCCCTCCCTGTGATGGGGAGCTGCTGCAACATACAAGAAAAGGTAAAGAAAGCACAAGGCTTATAATTTAGAAGTACTGCTTAGTTAATTTTAGCTGCTGAAGCTAACTTGAGTCAGTTTCTTGCAATCATCAGGGGTGTTAAGATGGAAACGAATCTCTGTCTACATCAACAAGAAATCACAGGTACATATACTCCGAGATCCAAAACGATAAAACAGATTAATCCTGTGGCTTACCTCAAACATCGCTCCATTTTCAGGTCATGATCAAGATCAAAAGCAAACATGTTGGAGGAGCTTTCTCAAAGAAGCACAAATGTAAGCATTTACACCAATATTGAGTGAATAATAGTTTTCATTCTGCTTCAAATTCTAATGTTTTGATATATTCTGCTGATATTAGGCATTGTTTATGGGGTCTGCGATGAGACTATGGCGTGGCCGTATAGAAAAGAAAGGGAAAGTTCTGAAGTATATTTTGGCCTTAAAACTGCACAGGGTCTCCTTGAGTTTAAGTGCAAGAGCAAAATTCATAAGCAAAGATGGGTAGATGGGATTCAAAATCTTCTCCGTCAAGTCAGCACAATTGATGTAACTGAGCGATCCCTGGAATTTCTAAGCATAAGCAATAGCATATAGTATATCATTCAATTTTGTATATGTACTCGTAAAGAGAAGAACATAACGATACATGTGAGAGTTTACCTACATACATATAATGATATATCTTAAGCAAAGTTGCTTCCTTGAGCCAAATTCAGACTAGTGAAAAATACGAATGGATATTTTAACAGAAAAACTTCACTTGCCACTTATATGTGTATCAACATTTATATATTAGTTGCAAAAAATATAATGAATAACAGAACATAAGCGTAATGTATTATTATTTCAAGAGCTTTGGCTCCTGTTAAACTTAGAATACAACAGTCTTGTTTTTCTCAAAAGGAAGCACTCGCAGTTCACAGTATGACTTTATAGCTTTTGCAAGGCATTGCTTCTCGAGGTTCTCTGACTTTTGCACAAAACTCCATAAATTGTCTCTGTGGGATACACTCTCAACCTGAAAAAGATGAATGCAAGCACAAAAGCAAGTTAACCAGTTGAAAGATGTGCTGATCTCGGACATCCTACAAACAACATAGATGAACAAAGATGCATCTTTTCCATAAACTAAATGGCAAGAAACATTTATGATAAACATACATCTGAATCAAAATGTGACATAAATGGTTGTCATTGAAATTACAAACAGAGCTGTTCCGAACATCTACATGTTAGTCAGAATCAGACAAATGGGCGAAGAGAAGATAAGCTGACATAAAACTTCCTTTCAATTTTATTAGCCCAAATTATATGCGATAAAAGAAAATGTTATGCCCAAGTCATCAGCTACAAGAGAAATTAGCTTACATTTTAATTTCTTTGGAAAATTATCTACAAAGCCTCAAATAGAAAAGGATAATCTTGTAAAAACAGCTAATTTCAAATTAGGGTTAATTCAAAATTATCTGTTCGTCTGAAATGTGCAGCTATAATCTGATTGGATGGTAATTATTTTTAACCAGTTGCCAGCATTTTATAAATAAAATAATGCAAAGTATTACCGAGTTATACCACTTACTAATCAAGACCAAATAAGAGAAAAACACTAATGTCCTAATGAACGAACATATAGTACATATATGAAGGAAAAAGGAAACTGAAGCCAAGTAAAATTAGATCTCATGTTAAGAAGGTCACACATCCATTTAATGTAAAAGCTGCTTAGGTTCATGAAGCAGATGACAGGTGTACAAATACTTGTTTGAGATTCACAGTCAAAGTAGTAACTATTGCAAAATGCAGACAGCAGTACACAAGAACGTTCACCAGAGTACAAGTACCTAAATTCTCTCAACGAAAACTGTACAAAGATATAAGCTTACCATCTGTTCAATAATAGGCCCTGAATCAAGTTCTTCAGTCACAAAGTGACTTGTGGCACCAATCAATTTCACGCCTGCATCAAAAGCCTGGCAACACGGTCTAGCAAATTAAACATGCATCGGGGTCAGGGAGGAAAGAGAAAATGGTGGAAAGAGGTTAATTCCAGAGTAAAATGAAGAAGGTCTAAAATAACCTGCTTTGATGGATGCCCACCCTTAAAGGATGGCAAGAGGCCATGATGAATGTTAATTACATCGTTCCCATAACCCCGCAAAAAGTCAGCCGATAATACCTGCCACAAGTAATAAATTTTTGGAGTTTCAAACATCCCACCAGTTGAAGTAATGATGTCGGTAAATCCGCATAAATATTCTCCTTCCTTTATAATTAATATATTGAAATTATAAATTAACTTGCAGTGACCAAGTAACAAGTAAAGCCTGTTTCTTGATAATAAAAATTTTGATATTAACATCAATTCACTTGCAGGACTCTAAATAGCAAGTAGAGCCAACAATAACAAAATAAGACCACAATTATTCAATTTTGACAATGACGAGATGCAAATAGAATAAGTTTACCTGCATATACCTGGCAAGTACTAGAAAATCAGTATCCTTGACCAAATCCAATATCTCCTTTTCTCTCTTGTTCTCGTTGGTTGTGCGCAGATAATGATAAGGAATACAGTTTCTTTCAAGAAAGCGAATCAGATGTGTGTTTGGGCCTCTTTCATGGTTACTGTTACAGATCATATGAAGCACATAAAATCAGAATCCAAGAAACCAAATAAATAGTATGAGAGGCAGACATCCCAAAAATTCCACCTTATTACACGAGTTATCTCAATTGGAAATTTCCCATCCTGCCATCTATGCAGCAAATCAATTAGACAATGATCCTGCAATAACAAGAAAACGGTAACTCTAGCTCAATATACGGAACACAAGCACTGTTATTGAATATATATATATATATATATATATAAAAGCACAAGAGTTAGAAAAAAATCAACTAGAACTTTACCTGCTTTGAAGCAAGAATTGCAATCTTGAATTTGGGGTCAAAATCAGGCACACGGACAACAGAAGTCATAGCATTGAACATTTTGGAAAGCTTGAGAAACTCTTGATCCATTTGAGCCCGTGGCCATTTAGCACGGTCAAAAACAAACTCACTGCCATATCCACAAATTTAGATACGCCTAAACTTGTTCAGTACATATATCAAACACATTCCACAGGATATCAATACTGGAATTAAAACATATGGAATTATATGAAATAGAACATTACCAACATGAAAATGAATTAAAAAAATATTAAGTACCAAAGAAAAATGAAAGAATTACCTCCTAGAATAGAAGACATTCTTGTTTTCAGGAACAAAAACATCAGCTCCAAGAATGTTTCCACCTTTGGAAGCAATACATTCCGATAACTTGGCAACAATACCAACTGAATCCTATCAACAAAAGAAACCATTTTTTTATTTTAAAAAATTTCATTTTTCACAAAAGGGTGTTAAAATTTCAGAGCAAAAAAAGGAGAATATGGCGATTTACAGGGCACTGGAAAACGTGGATGCCATGGGTGAGACATGAAGGAGAAGAGGAAGCAATGGAGGACCTGCTTGCAAATCGAAAAAATTGAGGGAAGATGCATCTTCTTATCAGGCTCATCCCTTTACGGATGTTGGTGAACTGCTGAGGCACAGGCACCCACCAATTCTTGGGGCCTTAACTTTTTGATGGTTGTTGAAGCTGACATCTTCGCTATTCTTTCCCGTTACGGTGTCGTTCATTGTGGTGCGTGTGAAAACGACAACGTTTAAGTGTTAGTGCTAGATCTTGGGATTTTTCTATTGGTTGTAAGTGGTAATGGACGTGTGATCACTGTTTTGAGAAATAAAAATCGCCAACCAAACCCGCTAAGGAAAATATTAATTAGATGAATTTTATAAATAAATTTATAAATTAAAATTAATAATAAAGTGAAATGTTAAATAAATTAGTTAAAAAAAGTGGATAAGTAGCTATTATGATATCACTGTTATTGTTTTCATGGAAATATTATAATAATAAATGCTAATTTTAATATATTGATATTCTGAATTCAAACACTTATTTTTATTCCCTCTGTTTTTAAAAAAGATAGCCATGATTTCGAAATTAGTACAATTATAAAGTTATCTATTTTGATATTTCCCAATATATATTCTGCAGCATAAAGTATAAATTTTCTTGTAGTTGATCGACATGATAATAAAATTTAGGCCAAACACTTAATTTAGCACCTGAATTTGGCAACATATTTCATTTTGGCACCTGAACTTCAACAATGATCAATTGAACACTTGAATTCTAACCGGAGTAGATTATTAAACCATTATTTTGCAAATAATATATATGGGGCAGTGTGTCTTCCAATCGCGCTGATATGACATTATGTCCAATAATAAGGGTCCACATGTGAGTAATGGCTGAGTTGGAAAAAAGCAAGAGAGAATTGGTTACATGAGGAAAAAATTGGGGATTTTGGAACTAAAATCGCAGAAGAACCCTAGGATTTTCGATGAAGCTATTATAGAGAATGAGGTTTGTGATTAACCTTGAATCCATCCTTTTTCTTGAAAAGTAGAACGAGAGATAGGAGGTGAAGTGGAGATCAAAGCATGCGAAGTAGAGATTGAAGCAATCAAAGGAGGCTAGGGATTGTGCAAGCTGTGATTCTTTTTTGCGATATTGGTATGGTTTTTCAAAGTGGAGGAGACACAAACCCATTTCAAGGAGTCAAAAGGGAAGAGAAAGGTATGTATTCTTTCTCTCACTAAGTTGTCTTTTTGTAGTGCTATTTTTGAGATTTAAGTGTGGAAATTAGGGCATTTGTATATAGTGTAAAAGAATCTTCTGTGAATAGTTACACTTGACTCTTTTTTTAAGTTGATAGTAACATGAATTGGTGATAACTTAGGGTTACAAAATTGTAGGATGTTTTGATTTACAATGCTATATTATTTGGCAGTAAATGGATGATTGAGAAATACATGTTGTTTTTTACCATGGGAGGAGAATTGTAAATAAAGGGGTAGCTAAGTATGTAGGTGAAGATAAAAAGGAACCATGGTTTATAAAAAAAGACTATTTTTCCTTAGTTGAGCTGGCATGGCATTCTAGGGAGATAGGATATTTGGAGGTATTTGGATTCTGTTACCTAGACCCATTTAAGAAAAAGTTTAAACTTATTGAAAATGACTTTGAACTTTTGGACTCAGTCAAAAAGCTAAAACATGGAGATAATTTAGATATTTATATCCAACATGTGGTCCAAGACCTAATAATAAATTATGCAATTGTTAAACCCATTGAGTATAATAAAGAAAATGGGATTTTTGCTTCTGTTGCTGATAATATAACTAGTGTGCATGAGGAGCCTAGTGTGGCAGTAAACAATACATAACAAGTTTCTTCAATAGCTGAGGAAGAACCATCAGAGTTCGAATTTGTAGAAGTAGGTTCTCCTGAGGTTGAAGAAGCTGAGGTAGAAGGAGATAATGATGATGATGACGACGACGAAGAGATTGGAGATGAGGTTGATCAAAGAGAATCAGATGTAGAGGCTATTCCAGAGGAGGATGATAGTGATGCAGATTTGGAATTGACGGCATTTAGAGATGTTATTAGGGCAGAGATGAGAGAAAAGGCAAAAAGACAGAAGGTAATACTACTCAAGAAGTTCCTATAGGAGAGGCTGGTATAGATAGGGTTTTGAAGACCTTAAAAATAGGAAAGGGGAAAGATATGCTGGTAGACTAGGAGGTGATGAAGTTTATTTGGACAGCTTTGATCCTGGAAGTGAAGACAGTGGGATTGAACAAGTTGGAGAAACTTCAAGGAGAAAAAAGCAACAAGGTCAGATTTGATCCAAACTGTGAGGTACCTGTTTTTGAACTCCATATGATATTTGAAAATGCTGTACAATTTAGGAAAGCTGTGGCTAATTATTATACATGTGAAAATGGAGTCCAACTTAAATTAAGACCAAATGAGAGACATAGAGTTAGGGTGAAATGTATTGGAGAGAATTGTAAGTAGGAGCTTTATGCTAGTTGATAACTCAATTTCAGTATTTAGTTTTAGTTTAATTTGAGTCTAGTTTCATTGTTCTCTTAGCATCTTTTGCTTTGTTTTTACTACAATTTAATAATTTATCCGATTCTCAGTTAATTCTAGCTTTTGTGTGATTTTTGAGAATTTTTGACAGTTTTTGTGATTTTTAGGTACCTCACGGTTACCAGGAAATTCCTAGTAACCGTGATCCATATATCCTGTCAGAACGCACCGTTTTGAAGCATGTCACGGTCAGCATGGCAATTGTACTTGATGGGCTGGTAACCGTGACTTATGGAGCTTTTTAGTCCAGAAGCAAGAAGAGAAGCATCTCACGGTTACTAAGGATTTCCTAGTAACTGTGAGGCAGGCAACTTTTTAGTCCAAAATGAAGATGAGAACTATCTCACGGTTACCAGGAATTTCATGGTAACCGTGACCCAATCCTAAATTCAGCTCCGAGCAGTCTCATGGTTACTAAGAATATAGTAGTAACCGTGACCCATTTGAATCGAAAGAGGGTTTTTTATTAGAGGTCACGGTTACCACGAATTTGGTAGTAACCGTGACCCATGCTGACCTTTATAAAGCAGAGTTTTCTGAAAATCGAAGGGAGGAGTTTTTTGGGTAAAATTTCAGTTTTTAGGGTTTCTTCTTCTCTCTTTAAGTTCTTAGTTTATTTTACACAAAAATACATAGAAATACTTGAAAATAGTAGGATTTACACAAAAACACTTAGATTAAACATAGATATAGAGTTTACAAGTATAGATTTACATATTTTGAAGCTCATTTTTCCTGAAAGCTTTGGAGAAAGAGATTGAAGGGCTTGGAGTCAGCTGGGTTTCTTTACCATGAACTTCAGGGGTTTTTCTATCTTTTTCTCTTTTCATTTGATTATGGTTTGTGAGTAGTCTTTTTGTTGCTTGGGGATCTTTGAATCCCCTACTCATAATGTGAATATTGAACTCAAAGTTATTTTTACATGAATGGACAGTCTATTTCACAAGTACTTATTTATTTATCATTGATTTTTCGATCTATTAAGTTACTTTGTATCTATGGATGAATGGTTTTTATCATATGTCTTTATGGATATTGAGCCTAATAGATTGGAGTTATGAATGATTTAGCTCAGTTTTTCTATCATGAATATTGTCTATTTTGGATGGCTCCGGAATGGGACTCTAGATGTGTAGTATTTGTGATTCTAAAACTAGAGTAGGGAGTGAAATAGATGGGTTTTGGGTTGCCTAGCTCCGGAATGGGACGGTAGACCGAACTTAGGATTTTAGACCCGGGTTTAGGCTAGTTGTTGGGCTGGCTCCGGAATGGGACGTTTAGCAACTAGAATAGCTGGCTCCGGAATGGGACGCTTGGGTTAAGATGGGTTATCCCGAGTTCATTCATGTATACTTTTATGTAAAAATTTATTCACATTTGGGTATGGGGTGGATAAGTGAACCCGAGTAACGCTTTACTTCTATAGATATTTACATTTGCTAATTTTTTAGAATTTAATACACTGAATTTAAATTTATCTATTTTACATACTTAGGTTTTTAAGTTACATTACATAAATCAACAATTCATACACACAAACAATTGGGAATTCTTTAGTATACAATTAATCCTCACAGGCTACACACACATATTTCCCTTGGGTTCGATATTGAGGGTCCTAACTATACCCCACTTTATTACTTGTCGATCTAGTACACTTGCTAGGGTTGCAACAAGTTTTTGGCGCCGTTGTCGGGGAAATTGGCGTTGTTAGTAAGCTGTGATTTTTGTTTGTATGTGTTTTCTTTTCCTTATTCTGTTTTTCTTGATTCTTTTCAGGTGAAATTGGTGCATGAACAGAACAAGACAAGAGCAATTACTGCCTTTTGATCCTGAAATCGAGAGGACTCTACACCAAAGGAGGAGAGATAATAGAGAAAACAAGATGGAGCACGATCCTCCTCTTGACGAGTTTCCTCCCGAGAATGAACAAGTGCCGAGGGCACATGAACAAATGCCAGGGGCAAGAAGAGAAGAAATGCCTAGGCAAAGGACCATAAGGGACTACGCTGTGCCAAGGTGGAATGAAGATCACCGAACAATTGTATTACCAAGAGGAGTACAATTTGAGCTCAAGCCAGCCACCATTACCATGGTACAGAGGAATCAGTTCTCTGGTTCAGAAGTAGAGGATCCAGCTCAGCATATCAACATATTTCTGAAAGTGAGTGACACTGTTCAAATTTCGGGTGTTAGTACGGATGCAGTGAGGTTGAAGCTATTTCCATTCACATTGATTGGCAAGGCAAGAGAGTGGTTACAAATGTTACCACGTCAGTCAATATGGATATGGGATCAAATGCAAGAAAGGTTTTTAATAAGATTCTTTCCTCCAACAAAGACTGCAAGCATCCGAAATAGCATCATGAGTTTTCATCAGATGAATGAAGAGCCTTTTCACGAGGCATGAGAGAGGTTTAGAAGATTATTGAGAAGTTGTCCACATCATGAAATAGCTGTCTACCAACTAATGACCATCTTTTACGCTGAAGTTACACCCCAAACAAGGTCATTATTGGACGCAACATCAGCAAGATCTTTCTTGAACAAGCTGCCTGAGGACGCTTTTCAGTTGTTGGATGAGATGGCAACAAATGATTCACAATGGACTGCCCCTAGATCAGTCCCGAGGAGACAAGGTTTACACAATGTGGATGAGGTAGCACTGTTAAAAGCACAACTAGAATTGGTAAAAAAAGAGTTGAGTGGTTTAAAAGTTCAAAATGTGGCTGCAGTGAATCAAGGGAGTGGACCGTGTGAAAGTGAGCAAGTTGTTCAAGAAGGTGGAGTGATAGGTGATGTAAATGCATTGGGCGATTTTAGAAGGAATGATCCCTACAGCAATTCATATAATCCGGGATGGAGAAATCACCCAAATTTCTCTTGGAAGGATGGGAATCAACAAGCTTCATCTTCTCAACCACAACCAAGAGCACCTTACCACTCAAATGCCTATCATAGTCAAGCTCAGCCCCACCAACCACAAGCCACCAATCACTACCAAGTCCCCTATCCACCAAATCATCACCATCAAGGGCAAAACTCTAATCATCCTCAATCATACCATCCACCGGGATTTCAATCACGACCACCCATTCAAGAAAAGAAGCCAAATTTAGAAGACATGTTTGCTAGTTTTATGAATAGCCAACAGCAATTTATGGCGGGTCAAGATTCAAGGTGGAAATCTCAAGAGCAATGGAATCGAAATCAAGATGCTTCGATGAGAAATTTGGAGACTTAATTGGGTCAACTTGCAACTTCCATTTCAAACAGACAACCGGGGACATTTCCTTCAAATGTGGATCGCAATCCTAAGGAGGAGGCCAAAGCAATCACTTTGAGAAGTGGCAAGGAAGCAGCACGGGAGGAAGAAAGAGATAGATCACCAACTTCATCAACTGATTTGGAGGAACCGACACGGAAGGTAAGTAGTTCTAACTCTAGAGTAGAGGTAGATACGGATGCTCCAAGGAATGACAAAGGAAAAAGTATCGCGAATCCAACCATAGAGGATCTTGATATCAATAGGTTGCCATTTCCTGCTGTAGCTAGGAAGGAGAAGAAGAATGAGCAATTGGCTAGGTTTCTAGAAATGTTTAAGAAATTGCATATTAATTTGCCTTTTGCTGAAGCCTTAGCACACATGCCCAACTATGCTAAGTTTATGAAAGAACTTTGTTCTAATAAAAAGAAATTAGAAGGGTATGGAACTGTTCAACTCACTGAGAACTGTAGTGCAATTATAATGAACAAGATTTCGGAGAAATTGGAAGATCCAGGTAGCTTTACTCTACCTTGCGAAATTGGTGAAACTTTCGTGGGAAACGCTCTATGTGATCTAGGAGCCAGCATTAATCTAATGCCTTATTCTATGTGCAGGAAACTCAATTTAGGCGATCTCAAGGAAACAGGAATGCGACTTCAACTTGCGGATAGATCGGTGAGAAGGCCAAGGGGAGTTATTGAGGACTTGCTGGTAAAAGTAGGAAAATTCATTTTTCCCGTGGATTTTGTAATCATGGAAATGGAGGAAGACAGAAAAGTACCCCTTATCGTGGGAAGACCGTTTTTGAACACTGCAAAGGCTTTGATTGATGTTCATGGGCAAAAGGTTACTCTTCGATTCAACAACGAAGAACTGGTAGTAGATATGAACAAGTGTCAGAAATATCCATCAAGTAATCTAAAAGAGTCAATCTACTTCATGGACCAAATCGACGAATGTGTGGAGGAAGTGCAAGAAAAAGTACTACTAAGTGATCCAATAAATTCGAGTTTGATGCATTCCTTGGAAAATGAAGAATTGGATGGAGTAAAAGAAGAACTAATAGCAGCTGTGGTGAAAGACTGCGAGGAGGAAAATTCAAAGCAAGAGAAAATCACGTTGCAAGAGGGAGACTTGAAATCCGAACTAAAACCTCTTCCTTCTCATTTAAAGTATGTATTTTTGGAAAGAGAGGAAAAACCAGTGATTATTTTTTCTTTGTTGACAGGTGCTGAAGAGGAAACGCTGCTCAAGGTGTTGAAAAAACACAAAGAAGCAATAGGATGGGAGACAGCGGACTTGAAGGGTATTAATTCGAGTTACTGCACACACCGGATTCTTATGGCGGAGGATTGCAAACCGGTCGCTCAACCCCAAAGACGGCTCAATCCTGCTATGCAAGAGGTTGTGAAGAAAGAGGTACTCAAACTGCTTGATTCAGGTATAATCTATCCAATCTCTGATAGTAAATGGGTTAGCCCGGTGCAATGTGTCCCTAAGAAAGGGGGAATGACAGTAGTGAAAAATGAATTAGATGAACTAATTCCCACTCGGACGGTCACGGGTTGGAGGGTGTGCATAGACTATAGGAGATTGAATCATGCCACCAGAAAAGATCATTTTCCTTTGCCATTTATTGATCAAATGTTAGAAAGGTTAGCCGGTAATAGGTTCTATTGTTTTTTAGACGGGTATTCGGGATATTTGCAAGTCCCCATAGCCCCTGAAGATCAGGAGAAAACTACCTTTACCTGCCCTTATGGCACTTTTGCCTATAGGAGGATGCCTTTTGGCTTGTGCAATGCGCCGGCTACATTTCAGCGGTGCATGATGGTAATTTTTCATGATTTTATAGAGAAATTTATGGAGGTATTTATGGATGACTTCACCATATACGGGCTTGACTTTGAGAGCTGCTTAGAGCATCTCGACTTAGTGTTAAGTAGGTGTAAGAAGACCAACTTAGTACTAAATTGGGAAAAATGCCACTTTATGGTAAGGGAAGGGATAGTTTTGGGGCATAAGATTTCTGAGAAGGGGATTGAGGTGGACAAGGCAAAAATAGAGGTTATAGAGAAGCTCCCACCACCGACCAATGTTAAGGGAGTAAGGAGTTTTCTAGGGCATGCAGGTTTCTATAGAAGGTTTATAAAGGATTTTTCAAAAATTGCGAAACCTTTGTCAAATTTGTTAATGAAAGATGCTCCTTTTGATTTTGATGATGAATGTTTATTGGCCTTTGAATTATTGAAGCAAAAGCTTATTTCAGCTCCGGTGATTATATCTCCGGATTGGAATTCGCCTTTTGAACTAATGTGTGATGCGAGTGATTTTGCAGTTAGAGCAGTGCTCGGTCAAAGACAAGAGAAAGTCTTTTGTGCTATTTATTATGCAAGCCACACTCTAACAGGAGCTCAAGTCAATTATACCACAACTGAAAAAGAGTTTCTTGCTATTGTATTTGCATTTGAGAAATTTCGACCATATCTATTGGGAACAAAGATTGTGGTGTGGTCTGATCACGCAGCACTAAGGCATCTCTTTGCCAAAAAGGAATCCAAGCCAAGACTGATAAGATGGGTACTCCTATTGCAAGAGTTCGATTTAGAGATTAAAGACAAGAAGGGGGCAGAAAATCATGTAGCAGATCATCTGTCAGGAATGGAGCATGATCATATTGAAAAAGGGGAGATTTCGAATTTATTCCCTGATGAACGAATTTGTGCATTATTTGTGTGTGAAGTTTCTTTACCTTGGTTCGCTGATGTTGCAAATTTTCTTGCAGGAGATTATATACCAAGAGACTTCACATGGCAGCAAAGGAAAAAGCTTACAGCTGATGCGAAGCACTACATCTGGGATGATCCTTACCTCTTCCGTCTATGTGCTGATCAAGTTCTCAGAAGGTGCATTCCCAAGGAGGAGCAAGTAGAAATCATGCAAGCATGTCACAGTGGGGAAGCTGGTGGACATCACGGCCCTAACAGAACGGTATCGAAAATTCTCTCTTCTGGATTTTATTGGCCCACTTTATTTCATGATGTTAAAATGTTCATTCAAACTTGTGATTGATGTCAAAAGGTGGAAAATATAACCAGGAGAGATGAGATGCCATTAACTAACATGCTTGAGGTTGAACTGTTTGACTTATGGGGGATAGATTTCATGGGGCCTTTTCCAATTTCTTACGGGTTTGAATATATCTTAGTGGCAGTTGATTATGTGAGTAAATGGGTAGAAGCTATAGCCACTAGGACTTGCGATGCAAATGTTGTTTTAGAATTCTTAAGGAAGAATATATTCACACGCTATGGAACCCCGAGAGCTATTATTAGTGATGGTGGAAAATATTTTGTCAACCACCAATTCAAAGCCTTATTGAAAAGATTCGGAGTGAGGCATAAAATAACCACCCATATCATGCCCAAGCTAATGGGCAAGTTGAGGTTTCTAACCGAGAGTTGAAGGCAATCTTGGAGAAAACGGTCAATGCATTTAGGAAAGATTGGTATCTTAAGTTGGATGAGGCTTTGTGGGCTTATAGGACAGCTTTTAAAACACCAATAGGAATGTCACCTTTTAGGTTGGTGTTTGGAAAATCTTGTCACTTACCGGTGGAATTAGAGCACAAGGCTTATTGGGCTACTAAATTTTTAAATCTTAACCTTAAGAATGCAGGAAAGTGCAGGTCTTTACAGTTGAACGAATTGGAGGAGATCCGATTCTGGGCTTATGAGCATGCGAAGAAATACAAAGACAACACAAAGAAGTGGCATGATCGAAGAATAGCCGAGAAGGAACTTATACCAGGAATGAAAGTGCTGCTTTATGATAGTAGATTGAGACTATTCCCAGGGAAACTTAAATCGAGGTGGAAAGGGCCCTATGTGCTAGTGAGAGCAGATAAATTTGGGGTAGTGACTCTCAAACACCCAAGAGATGAGAAAGAATTCAAGGTAAATGGACATCGCGTGAAGCCCTATTTCGAGTCAACATTTGAAGGTGCTTCGGTGATTGTCACTCTTCAAGACCCTTGACGGAATTTGAAAGTCCAGCTGCGGACTTGATAAATGCAGAACTACCTCTAACTCATACTTTTGAACAACGTTTTGTGTTAGTTTCTTTTTAATAGTTGTGTTAAGGGTAGTGGTTCAAGGTTTGTGAGTGTCATTCATTTTGTGTTTTTCTGGAAATTTAGTGGAGAAGAAAGTTTTGTTTAATTGTTGGGAGAGATTGAGGAAAGAAAATAAAATTTTTCAGTAATTTTAGGGGCTCACGGTTACTAAGCTTATCTTAGTAACCGTGAGGTACCTTCAATTTGGTACAGAACTGGAACCCATATTATCTCACGGTTACTATGTTTTTCATGGTAACCGTGACCCATGTCAATTTTGTTCCAGTAGCCATTTGCATTTTATCTCACGGTTACTATGTTTTTCATAGTAACCGTGACCCATGTCAATATTAGTCCAGTAGCAAATTTCGTTTTATCTCACGGTTACCATGTTTTTCATAGTAACCGTGAGATATCTTTGTTTTAGTCCAGTAGCAAATTTCATTTTATCTCACGGTTACTATTAAATTCATAGTAACCGTGACTCAGGTCAGTTTTTAGTCCAGAAAACTTTGTTGGGTTACCTCACGGTTACCAGGAATTTCCTAGTAACCGTGTTGGTTTAAAAAAAAAATTTTGAAAAAACGATAACCTAATTTTAAGAAACCCTTTCTTTCTTTTCTTTTAGTCTCTTTCATTTCGTTTTTCTTTTTCTCTCTCTCTCTCTCTCATTTTCTTTCTTCTTCTTCTTTTCTTCTTCTTCTCCGCCGGTCTCCTCCGTTCTCCGCCGTTCTCAGCCGTCTTCTCTAGTAAGTCCCTCTTTATTCTCTCTTTTGTTTATTTTTTTCTTTCTTCTTGTTTAGATCTAAGAGTTAATCATAGTTTTCCTAATTTTTCTTAGTTCTCTTTCTTCTTCGTTTTCTTTTTCTTCTTTTTCTTTTTCTTTTCCATTTTCGTTGGGTTTTTCATTCTTGTTAGTAGATCTAGTTTCTGTTTATCATAGTTTGTGTTTAGATCTAGTTGATTTCTCCATTTCTTCTCTATGTCATTTTCTCTAACTTTTTTATTTTTTATTTTTTTTTGGTTATGGTTGTTTTTAGTTATTTCTCTTTTTCTCCATCATCATCATCAACCAAGTAAGTCTTCTCTCCTCTTTAATTTTTATTTCATTTTATTTTATTTATGTTATTTTTATTTTTTTTATTTTCTTCTTTCTATTTTGCTTATTTTCGAAATTTCTGTTTGTGTTTTCTTGTTGTTTAAATTTCTGTCCAGTGGCCTCTGTCTATGTTTTGTTTTCCGTTTTTGTCTTCTGTGTTACCTCACGGTTACCAGGAATTTCCTAGTAACCGTGTTGGTTTAAAATATATATATATATATATATATATATATATATATATATATATATATATATATATATATATATATATATATATATATATATATATATATATATATATATATATATATATATATTTCAATTGTTTTTGTTGTTGTTTTTATTGTCATGTTGTTGTGTTTTGATTTTCATTCTTTTCTTTTTTTTTATGTTTGTTCATTCTTAGTTTTGTTTTTTGTTTTCTCTCTTTCCCTACATTTTCGTTTTACTCATTACAAATTTCTTCTTCTAATGTTTCCTTTTTGATTTTTGTTTCTATGTTTTGTTACTTATCTCTAGGTTTTAGTCTTCCTTCATATGTTAATCTGTGCGTGTCTTTATATATATGTCTATTTATAAGTTCTGATTTTTGAATTTTTGAGTTTTGAGTTTACCTTTGGTCTATTGTTGATTGATTTTGTACGTATGATGTAAAGCCCACAGGTATGGTCTCTTAACCCCCTTTATTTTCTTTTGTTATTTCTTTTATTTTTCTGCATTGGGTTGATTAAATTTGAGGAATTAATGGATTTGCTTGGTCATGTCTATGTCGTTTGTTTTCTTGTGTTTGTTTATCCAGTTTTATTCTTAATTTTTCTTGTCATGATCTTCACAATTGAGCCCTGTTTCTTCCATGCCTTTTTCCTGTTTGCTGAATATGATGATTGCAATGGTTGAATTCTTGCTTGAATGCATACACCGATACATCGATATTGTCATGCATACAGATTTAGTAACTGTTGTTAAATGCATTGCTTTACCATGAATTGTTGACTTTGTACCCCAATCACTGGTTTTGATTTGGAACTGTTGCACACACTTGGTTAGTCATTCATTTATCAAGCATATCTTAGGCTCAAATAAGCATGCCAAATCAATATTCTTTTGTTTAAGTTAGCAATTGCATTTACATGTTTGTGTGTGCCATTTCTGTCCTGGCGATATATAGGCTGAAACGATTCGACCTGCGGGCTATTGGTTTCCAAAGGATGACTCGGTCATTGTGGTTGAGTGCCACGTACCTCTAAGGCACTTGTGTGACATAACTTTCTTTATGCATTCTCATCTATTCCTGCTATAATTGTGTTTATTTTTCTTTCCAACGTTATAAACTTGCAATTTTGTTGTTTTTGGGCAGTGGCACCTAAAAGAGCTCGTGCTTCCAGTTCTTCACAAGCACAGGACATCATTCCACTTGCCAGGCAACCCTCCCCTTCTGAAGAGCCTGCTGAAGCTAGTCAGCCACCACGGTCAGCCTCGGTACAACAGAAGCCACAGAAGAAGAAAGGACCAAGAATTCCAAGTTGGGTTCCTAAACGGATGCGGACTAACTATGATATCTTCTCCAACTGCGAGTACTTGCCTTCTGTTTATCTCAATCTGAGTTTGCTGGAGAAGCTAGGTATCAAGGGGGAGATTGAGAGCCACATTAAAGCCATCGGTTGGGGCAAATTCTTCAACTGCAGGGAACTGGTTTATCCAGATTTGACTAGGGACTTCCTTTCTACAGTGCAATTCCATTTTGGCCAGGATAACAGTTCCAACAAGGTGACCTTTTTCTTGGAAGGCCGATTCTATGATGTGCCTTTGGCTGAAGTCACTGAAGCTTTAGGATTTCCCTCCGATGGGATCTATGCTTATGAAGAGCATTCAAAGGACAAGGCTTGGGAAGACATAAGAGACCCGCTTATTGGAGGCCCTTATGTGGCCGGCACCACCAAGTCTCATTTACTGCGGGATCATGCTTTTAGAATTTTACATCGATTCTTTTCCATGTCTTTTATGTCTCATGTGCAGAGTGCAGGGCAGATCAATCTTTTAGAGGCTCTCATTCTTTCTTGCATGGTGCGACATTGTCGCATCAATGGAGCCTATCACTGGTGGAATAAGCTCGAGGAGATGCAACAAAAACCTACCAAAGTGAAGAAGATCTCCTTTAGTGGATGGATGACCATGATTGCCAAATATTTTGGGCATCCACTGGACATTGACAAAAGCCTCCCTGCAGCTGCCTACATTGATTCCAAGATGCTCAAAAACATGAAGATATTGGTTGATGATGTGACTACAGAGCATGGGTTCAGTCTAACCACCAGAGAGGAATACTTGCATAAGATGGAGCGCAGCTTGTGCCATCCTCCACCTGCCCTAGATCATGATGCAGTCACTTTGTCCTCCGCTCAGTATACTGCTTTAATGGATCGCATGGACATCTTGGCTGCTAACCAGGAGGAGTTCAAGCAGCAACAACAACAAATCATTGAGGCATTGGCTGCCCTGAACTCCCGGCTTGATTCCCATACGCCTCCGCACTTTTGAACAGGAAGTCCTTCCCCCTATCTCCTTTGAACTTATCTTTTTGTTTGCTCCATGCTGAGGATAGCAGGTTTTAAAGTGTGGGGTATATATTTTCCCTTTATTGACATTGTTATAATTTTGAATTGTGTTAATTTGGTAGAAATTTAAACAATCGTTGGAAGTTAATTTTTGTTGCAAACAGATTGCTTTATGCAGTGGCGGAAATTGTGAAAAGTCTTGAACCATAACTCATTTTAATTTTGTTTCAGTTGTTTAGTCTTTCTTTATAAATTTTTTGCATTGTGAATGTTGAATTGTGTTTGGAGTTTGTGTTTATTAATTACCTTACCTTTGGCTTGAGCTGCCAGTTAATCTTGAATTGAATTAGCTTAGACTCGTTTTTGAACTGATAAGTCGAAAAGACTGGACAGCCGGAGAGCAATAGTTTGTTTAGTAAAGAGTATCTTCTTTAAATTGATCTCAGTTAATTATATATCATTCAGTTTTCTTATTTAATGAGCACATTAGGCTAAATAAAAATTTTTTTAACAATAAATAAAAATCCAGTGAGTGAAAGCAGTTAAGTGAAGAAATTTTGGAATAGCTAGAACCTTCCTCATCACCCTTCGAAACAAATATTCAATTTAGGCAGGTATAGGATATGACTCAGACAGCCTTCTTTGGTAACCAACTTTTAAATGACTTTTGACCTACCCTTAGTAAATTTTACCATTGTTAGCCCCCTTGAGCTTAATTGGTATGCTAAAAGCGTACTACATTTTTTTTATTGCACTAATGCTTAACCATATAGCCTAAATGCTTTTGTCTTTCCCATTTTGGAATTGGCCACTCTAGGTTGGGTAACGAAATTTGCATGTCAGGTTTGATGAATTTATGATTATCAGTTAGAAAGGGGGAAGTTGAATAAATTTTTAGAATTTTTTGAATTTAAATGTGTTAAAAATTCTGGGACATGGATGATAAACAATTAGTGCTTTTGGTATCCACACAAACAAGTAAAAAAAAATCAGTTGTAATGCTGCAAAAAAATTTTAATTGATTGCAGAAAATAAGTGTGGGGTACCTAATATTTATAGGAAGTGTCATGTATCTTACTTCCTACAATTTTGGGAATCCAACTAATGTCCTAAGATCAAATTTTCATTCTTATGATGATAGGGTATGGTTTTTGAAGAAGTTCCTCGAGAAAGTTAGGTGAGTTTTGTTTCTGGATAGTGTGGCTAATTCTGTATTGCTAACCTTTAAAATCATTGGAACCTTTGCCTTATCCCCATTACAACCTTAATGTAAGCCCTGGTGATCCTATTTTGCTCTAAATTGTCTAGTGGAGATGACCCTTGTGGTTCAGGTGCTAAAGGAGAGGCTTATGACTATTCTACGTTGCAAACACAAAAATTGTCATAATACTATGTTTGCTTGATTGCTGGAATTCACTGGTAGTTTTGGTTTTGAGGAAAATAAATTTGTTTTAGCCTCACACACACACGAGAAATTGTTTGATATAGATCAATTTGAGTCTTTTTTATGAAGTTCATATTCTGAGTGACTTCTGCTAAGTGTTGTTCTGGCATTTCTGATTTTTCATGTTCTGAATTGAGGTTTTGAGTTTTTCAAGATTGTGGATAATTCATTTGCTTGAGGGCAAGCAAAGTCTAAGTGTGGGGTATTTTGATAACTCAATTTCAGTATTTAGTTTTAGTTTAATTTGAGTCTAGTTTCATTGTTCTCTTAGCATCTTTTGCTTTGTTTTTACTACAATTTAATAATTTATTCGATTCTCAGTTAATTCTAGCTTTTGTGTGATTTTTGAGAATTTTTGACAGTTTTTGTGATTTTTAGGTACCTCACGGTTACCAGAAAATTCCTAGTAACCGTGCCCCATATATCCTGTCAGAACGCACCGTTTTGAAGCATGTCACGGTCAGCATGGCAATTGTACTTGATGGGCTAGTAACCGTGACTTATGGAGCTTTTTAGTCCAGAAGCAAGAAGAGAAGCATCTCACGATTACTAAGGATTTCCTAGTAACCATGAGGCAGACAACTTTTTAGTCCAGAATGAAGATGAGAACTATCTCACGGTTACCAGGAATTTCATGGTAACCGTGACCCAATCCTAAATTCAGCTCCGAGCAGTCTCACGGTTACTAAGAATATAGTAGTAACCGTGACCCATTTGAATCGAAAGAGGGTTTTTTATTAGAGGTCACGGTTACCACGAATTTGGTAGTAACCGTGACCCATGCTGAACTTTATAAAGCAGAGTTTTCTGAAAATCGAAGGGAGGAGTTTTTTGGGTAAAATTTCAGTTTTTAGGGTTTCTTCTTCTCTCTTTAAGTTTTTAGTTTATTTTACACAAAAATACATAGAAATACTTGAAAATAGTAGGATTTACACAAAAACACTTAGATTAAACATAGATATAGAGTTTACAAGTATAGATTTACATATTTTGAAGCTCATTTTTCCTAAAAGCTTTGGAGAAAGAGATTGAAGGGCTTGGAGTTAGCTGGGTTTCTTTACCATGAACTTCATCAGGGATTTTTCTATCTTTTTCTCGTTTCATTTGATTATGGATTGTGAGTAGTCTTTTTGTTGCTTGGGGATCTTTGAATCCCCTGCTCATAATGTGAATATTGAACTCAAAGTTATTTTTACATGAATGAATAGTCTATTGCACAAGTACTTATTTGTTTATCATTGATTTTTCGATCTATTAAGTTACTTTGTATCTATGGATGAATGGTTTTTATCATATGTCTTTATGGATATTGTCTATTTTGGATGGCTCCGGAATGGGACTCTAGATGTGTAGTATTTGTGATTCTAAAACTAGAGTAGGGAGTAAAATAGATGGGTTTTGGGTTGCCTGGCTCCGAAATGGGACGGTAGACCGAACTTAGGATTTTAGACCCGGGTTTAGGCTAGTTGTTGGGCTGGCTCCGGAATGGGACGTTTAGCAACTAGAATAGCTGGCTCCGGAATGAGACGCTTGGGTTAAGATGGGTTATCCCGAGTTCATTCATGTATACTTTTATGTAAAAATTTATTCACATTTGGGTATGGGGTGGATAAGTGAACCCGAGTAACGCTTTACTTCTATAGATATTTACATTTGCTAATTTTTCAGAATTTAATACACTGAATTTAAATTTATCTATTTTACATACTTAGGTTTTTAAGTTACATTACATAAATCAACAATTCATACACACAAACAATTGGGAATTCTTTAGCATACAATTAATCCTCATAGGCTACACACACACATTTCCCTTGGGTTCGATATTGAGGGTCCTAACTATACCCCACTTTATTACTTGTCGATCTAGTACACTTGCTAGGGTCGCAACACTAGTATTGAAGGAAATTCAAGAGATTTCAAGGTTAAAAAATATCAACCAATGCATAAGTGTAGTAAAAAGAACAAGAACATGCACATATATATCATGGATGATTAAGATAGTTCCATGTGCACGTGTAATCTATTCAATGTATCGTTTAGGTCAAGAACTATAAAACTACATTGAACACTGGTATAGAAAGGAGACTTTTCTCAAGGCTTACCAATACTTTATTCAACTAACACCCAACATGAAGATGTGGCCTGATTCAAATAATCCAGTAATTGAACCTCCAGAGGTTAAGCCTATGCCAGGGAGGCCCAAGAGATGCAGAAGAAAGGAACAATCTGAACCTAGGGCAAAATATGGTAAAGCTTCCAAGCGAGGGACAAGGATGACATGCTTTAAGTGTCATCAAACTGGACACAGCAGGGCTAGATGCAGGACACAGGTAATGTAACACCCTTATTACTCCGACCTAACTGAACAGTGCGTGCAAACCGGTAAAATTTTTTTATTGCTTTTAACTAACATTAATGCTTAACATTAAAATTTTAACTAAATTGTTCGATGATCCATACCTGTCTCAGATTACTATTCATTTAACAAAAATTTTGGCATTATAACGGCGGTATTTCTAACCAACCCCCCATGAAAAATAGACAAATCACAGCCTCTCAGAGGCACAATACTTCTAATAAAACTTCTCATTCATCAAAACTCCCATCAATCCACCAATAACTCATATATATACATTTCATAACTACATGCATACATCTCTGCATATCTTTACATAAACATGTCTTTATATATAATTGTCCGTTTATTTACATGCCACGACTAATAAACATTTATACATGCCAGAGTCTACTACAGCTACATAACAAAAATAACTTCTCTTGACTATGCATTACTGCTCCTCTAACTCGATATCTGCATGCAGCATAAACTACATGCTGAGCATAAATTATGCCCAATGGTGACTAACAATCCTAGTACTTCCATTAATAAAGTTTATTTCTCTATTATGATACAGTTATATAATTAAATTCCCCAAATAAACACAATTAAACACGGTTTGTTCAAAATCAAAGGAAATCAGTTATTATCTACACGATTTGCATTTATTCTTATTTATTTCTTAATTCTTTAACAAATTTCCATTTAATCCTTAAAACCTTGCTAAATTACAAAACCGTCCCTTTTGTTTCATATTTATAATGGCATTATAGTCATTTATTTTCATTTTTATTATACAATTTCTTCAATTATTCATCATTTACTCTTTATTTTACCATTTTTAGGTAAAATTATATTTTAATCCCTATACCATGGAAACTTTATCTTTTGACACTGTTAGGTCTCCAAAATTACTATTTTGCTCTTATTAACTATTTCTTACTTATTTTTGCTTATTAATTATCCACTTTGAAAAAATTATTATTTTGCCCCTAAACTTTTATTTTCTTTCATTTAAGCCATTTTTCACTTAAAACTTTATTTTTATCTTTCTTTTCACTTCTTTTAACTTATTACCACTTTCATGTCCCTAGTACAGTACCGACAGAAATTTTCATACAGGATACTCGAAACGTGGACCCCATGGGCCCCATACAGACTGAAAAATGATCTCAAAGATCACTTTTTCACAGAACAGATATCAGATATAGACAGAAGCCATGGAGATCAGTGATCCTACCATAGCAAAGCAAGTCGTCATAACTTGCACCGCAGTTCAGATGTCCCTATGACTAGCCAATTATATCCTGAGCTAATCTTTTGCTGCCAGACTATTGCTAAGGGCATAATTTTATAAAAATTTCAATCAAATCTTTATTTTCTTACTATTTCATTACTAAATTATGCTTACTTACTTATTAATTTTTTTTTCATTCCTTTACATAATTTGTGAATTATTCTATCATAATTCACCAAAATTATTCACTTTCTCATCAAATTCCACATTACTTCATATTAATTCAATAATTCCATTACTTATATAATTGAGAATTTATATCTAAAATATTTATTTAATTTCTATAAATTCCACAAAAATTCTTAGGCATATTATTTCATTTCTACTATAATTTTAAAGCATAATTTCATCAAAATTTACAAAATAAACCTTAGTTTTCTTAAGTGTTTCATTAGGCCAACAAAGGACCTATACCATTTACTCACTTAACAATTCATATAAGCATTTAAACACACTTATTTAAGGTCTCATGACACTAATCTACCATCACTTTTAGTTAAACACCATTTTTATCATATTTACCGTAAGTTATATAGAGGATATTGACTTGAAATCAAAGAAAATACTATGATTTATTAATCACTTACATTTTCTCCTTGCTTTAGGATGCTTAGACTTTCTTTTCCTTGCCTTTGGTTTGATTAGATGGCTCTCCTCCTTGAATTTCTATGGAAGCTGAAAATTCAACACATCAAAACCCTAATTTTTTTGATCTTATTTACTTAATTTGACTATATAAATAAACTCTAGGCACCTAAATACACCTAAAGATGCCATAAAATCAATTTAAATCCATGATTTCCACTTACCTCCTTTAGATACCTAAAGCTTTTCCTTATTAATTTCCTTGCTTTAATCCTTCAAATGAAGGGCTTGAGGCTAGAATAAACATTTAAAGGGATAGGATTAGGGGTAGGATGCTTTAATTCCAAAGAAAAATGAGTGAGATTGAAGAAATTTTGAGAGAGAAGAGAAAGGGAAGAATTCGGCCAAATAAAGAGGGGGAATGAGAAACTAGAATCTGCTAGAAATGGGCAGATATTTCCTCCTTAAATACCCCTCCAAATGGGCCAAAAATTGGGCCAAAACCCCATGGACTTAACCAATTTCTTTAAGGCCCAATTTCACTTCTCTAAAGGCCCACATAGAATTCTCTCACTTTCTCACTTCAATCCACTTCAATTTTGATTTCATAATTCTTAGAATATCAAAAATAGATAGTACATAAAATTTTGGTTCAATCGAAGTTCGTTTTTTATCTGATTCAACCGAATTGGTCCGATTCGATAACTATCGACATCGCCGAAAATTTATTTTTTTATACAAAAATAATCTACATGAAATTTCATTGAGGACTGCAAAATCTGGTAATTTTTAGAGTTTATTTTCTATTTTTAAAAATTTATATAAAATCAAGTCACATTCTTTACCAGGAAAATTGACTCGCGACCTTTTTCGTATTTTTAATTTTCGGAGGCCTATTTGAACTCAATTTCACTTCAAATTTCAAACCCAGACTCACCATGACCAATACTTTTCGATGGTCAAATAAAATATTTTTTCACTTTCTGGTCCGATTTTCGGTCCGGGTGCACTATTCATCATCGAAATTTACTGTTCACGGCCAGACCGGTGTTGAGGCCATTACAGGTAATGCTTTATTTAAATGTTTATTTTGCTTTTGATTTGTTAATGCAAAACACCACAATTATTATTTATAGGTTCCACAGCCAAGTCAGTCATATGACCATGACTCAGCATCAATGTCTCATTCACAACCTCCCTTAAACATTCACTTTTCCTCATCATTATGTAATGATACAAGTGCTATCAATAGAGGAAGGGGGAGAGGCAGTGATAATGTCATAGATACAGGAATATGAAGAGAGAGAGGAAGAGGTGGAGGAAGGGGGAGAGGTAGAGGCGTAGCTACAAGTCATTCTACTCATCAAGCTATAGGAAGAGGTGGAAAGATCATTGGCCAAAAAAGGAAAGAGGTCGATTGTGTTTGTTTCATCGATGAACGCACTGGACAAACTCTTTATGATGTAATATTCTTAAACATCAAACTATTTGTATATTTTAAGTGATCGTGATTATTATATTATGTATCATATTTGTTTTGTAAAATGCAGCTTGGTAGACAATCTGAAAGAGTGACCAGGCATGGGACATAAGTCAAAAATGCTGTTGGAACTAACATTAATCTTGGATTTAAGCCTAACAGTGGTCCAAAGTGGAGAGGCAGACAAGCCGTAACTTCCAGTCAATTGTAACAACAAAGGACAAATGCCATAAATTAAAGGAATGTGCCTAATACTAATGCTGGTATAAGGGTTCCAACTAATTTCAGCACACAACCAAGTCAATCCAAAGCTTCAACATCCTGGAGGCATCCTAATATATAGTAATGTTGTTGAAACTTGATGTTGTTGTTGTTGATGATTCTATTAGTTTAGGCATGTGTTTATGAACAATTAGGCTATTTAGATTCTATTTTGGAAAAGATTGTATTCATGTTCAACTCAATAGCTTGTATTTTGGACAAACTGACACATTATGCATTTTGTTAATGTTACAGGTTCAAAATTACAGATTCTTCTATTTAACAACCTTAATGTAAAAATTTAGGCAAAGCTGAACTAACTTATAATGTTGCTAATAATATGTTGATATTGTCCAGGTGTCTATGCAAATTGTCGTAAAAAAATTGGCAGCCAAAAATTGTCATCAAATCATTAATCTCAAAACAACATTTTATTTTTCTGCGAAGACCTAACCAAAGCCCTTGGCCAAAAATTGTCATCAAATTGGCATCAATTTTGAGATTCTCACAAAATTACTATCTTCATCAAATAACAATACTTCACTATATTGATTTTACAACCCCAAATACCTAACCCAAAACAAAAAACATCAAACAAAAATAAACTCCACGGCAAGACAGACCAAATCCAGATGGTGCATGCCTTGATCTTTCCCCCTTCTTCGCTTTATTTTTATATTCTTTCACTTTCTTCAATAGACCCAAATCACTCTTGTTGCTTGTTCATAAAATTCAGGATCAAACCATGCAAAGTAACCACATCCACCTCTCTCCTAAAATCCCAACAATTAAAATATCAAAATTAACACAATTTGACAATAATCAGTGGACAACGAAGCAAATTACAGTGGACAACAAAGCAAAATATCTTTCCTAAACTACACTCAAAAAATCTTCTTCCAGCATTTGCTCTCATCCACGCTACCCTTAGAGTCACAACAACGCCACATCGACACAACAACATTTGCTTCATTGCGATTCCACAGCAGCTAAGATGAAAAGGGAAGAAAACCTCACTTTAACAATCAATTGCAAACTGATAAGAAAGAGGAAATTTTGCCATAGCCCTTGTGATGTTCTTAACAGAGAGAAAATGGAGTTCAAACAAGGTAGGAGAAGACATAAATACTCTGGTTAAATTACCGTTGCAAGCTTCTGTTTTTCTACCCCTTACGCGCTGTATTATGTGTAAAAATTACGCACTGTGCCATGTCAGCATGAAGGGTTTAATAATCTATCCCAGTTAGAATTTAGGTGTTCAATTGGTCATTGTTGAAATTCAGGTGCCAAAATGAAATATGTTGCCAAATTCAGGTGCCAAATTATGTATTTGGCCTAAAATTTAATGCTCATATATAAAATGTTTATAAAATCCTTTAAATTTTTTATTATGATGTGTGCTATTGACAAAGTAATTGAACAAGTAACCAAGAAGAATAGAAATGAAAAATCTCCTCTTTACTAGAATAGAGGAAACAAAGATATGGAAAATACACTTAGTAAGTTCAGCTACACTACACTAGTATTTATACACAAAATACAACATGTGACCTTCTAATACACGTGACTAAACATAAATAAGCTACTATATTTACATGCCCTGTAACACCCTTATCAGAACAGTATTTTTCGATGCGCAACTTAGCGGTAAACGGTAAATTTATTTTTTAACTTCAATCATTGCCAAATAATTTTGATACAATTTAATATTTTATTCAATTTGCGAAATTTCGGCAGCACAATGGCTAGAACTTACTAGCCTCCTGAAAAATTCAAATAATCCATACAACCTTTCAGAGGCACAACAAATCATATACCAATGAAAGTCATTTACAACTCATTAACTGAAATTATCAGAACAGTAACAATATTTATCATTTAACAAACATTACCTTAAATACCATTCAGTTCTATACTCTCACTGTCTAAGTATATACATGCCACAATACTAAATATAAAAGTACGACTAACTTTCTTCATCTTCGAATTCTGCTTCTCCATGTATAGAGCTCCTTCAACACTTCAAAACCTACACGCAGTAAATACTACGTGCTGAGCACTAGAAATATTTAGTGGTGACTACTAATCCAAAAATTTTTCAATTAAAGCATAATTATGTATATTATGCAAATATTTATTTATATCTTATCAGAAATTGCCTTTAATTCTTGCGGTACAATTTTCATTGTTTATCAACATTTTGGAAATCTTTTTACATTGATTCTTATACTTTTCAATTTACTTTACACTACTTTTATGTCTCTTACTTCTACTTTTACTTATTTTTTGTCCTATACTTTTGAATTACTGATGAAATTATCGTTTTATTTAACGAGTTACATGGATACTCATATCTTTAATGGCAATTTTTCCTGTTCCTAGTTCCATTAGGTAGTTCAATTATAATTTTCACTATCTATTCTTTTAATTCACTTTAATCTTTTTAATAATCCGCACAAGAATTTCCAAGACTTATAATCTTTATTTTTCTTTTCTTTTTAAATGAACCTTTTTCATTTTAACTAAACAATCGTTTGTCTTTTGATCATTTTACTTTTCATTTAATCTTTACTTCCAGAATTTATTATTTAGTCATATTTTTACACTTAAATACACTATTGTCATGTTTGACTTTAAATACATAATTAGTATTATTATTCGAACTCTTTATTTTCTTAAAATAATAATTGGTACACAAATTACCAATTCATTCTCATGGGTCTTTTCATAAACATGTTATTTTTTAATAAACATTTTCTTTTCATTATTGCTTATTAATTACAACCTTTGGGAACAATTTCAATTTTATCCCAAAGTTTTCATTTCCTTTCAATCAATTTCTTTTTCATTTATAATATTTACATTCAATTACTTTCACACTTTTCATTTATTTTTTTCAATATGCCCCTAATGCAATATGACATGACTCTAAAAAAGGATATACGAAACATGGACCCAAAGGTCCCACTAAATAGATAGAGAAATGATATCGAAAGATCAAGTCTCACAGAGCAGAAAACAGATGCACTTTCACTTTCACTTTACACTGAAGCTATGGAGATCAAAGATCCTACCCATAGCAAAACAAGTCGCCATGACTTGCACTGCGGTATAACGTGTTCCTATGGCTAGCCAATTATATCCCGAATAAGAATATCACCACCTGACTATTGCTAAGGACAAAAACAGCCAAGAACTTTCTGAATGATTTTTAAATTTCAATAATTTTAATTTCTTTTATTTTGCTTAAAACAGTAAATTTTGTCAATCGCACTCTTTTTAGTGCTATCGACTATACGATAACTTTTTATTTTCGTTTTCTTTTTCTTTCCAATCACTTTTGCGTGAATTATTTGACAATAATTCACTATAAATAATTTAATTAATTATTTTCTCGATATATATATATATATATATATATATATATATTCCATATTTTGTGAATTATATCAGGATAATTCACTCTTTTCTTTCTTGGCACTTATTGGATTATTTATTTACAATTCAAAAATATACTTTTACAGTCATTTTATTCACTTTTTGACTCTTAGTCAATCTCTTACTTTGTCGGTCTAAATTTGCGATTATTTGAAAATTACAATACGTTATACGGGTTGCGAATTATTTATAATAATTCAGCATTTTATTCAAGTTATTAATTATTTTGTAATCAGATTGATCCTTTGGTACTGTTCACTTATACGATTACTATTCACTATATGATTACTATTCACTTATACGATTACTATTCATAAATCGTTTACTATGGTTAATTTATTCACTATACTTTTTATTTTCTGCAAATTTATTATTTAATATCTTTTTTTTTCTTATACAAAATGTACATTAAATTATCAGCTTTTAATTGTTTATTGGATTATTTCTCAATAATTCAATATTTCAATTACGTATATTTTATATTTATTTTCTAAATTAATTCATACATAACATAAATTTCGTAAAAATTTATGTGAACATTGCTTTTCAATTATTATAGTATTTTCTTATTTCATGAATTATTTTAACATAATTCATCATATACCATACACTTAATAATTCTCTAAATTTTCATAAATTTCATTAAAAATTCACGGCAATTTATTTTATGCTTATTATCATTATATAACATAATCAACAATTCTCTATTTTATCAATTACATTATTTAATACATATTCTAAAATAATCATATAAATTTCTATAAATTTCATAACAATTTATGGATATATATTATTTCATCTTCTATCAAATTAGGACTTAATTTAATTAATTTATAATACAATAATTCATTTCTTTAGCAAGAAAATTTTTGATTCACAAAGAAAATTTCTTAATAAATTTCCTTAACTCAATTTATACACTATAATAGGCTTAATTAAAATTTAATTGACCAATAATAACAATAATTTTAATTTTAAATCAATAATTCAATATTTTTTCTTAATAAATTTAAAGAAAAATTGAACAAATTAAGGGAAAATTAAAAGATTTCGTAGTCACATATCTTAACGGTCGAATTCGTTTCAATTTTCTTAATAATTTGCTCACCGGAGCATCGTCGGAGAGTCACCGAAATCTCGTCGGTGATAATCCGACACTACCACCTTGTAGATCGGGATTCCCTCATTCATTTTTCGGTGGTCACACGCCCAAATTCTTTCTTGTTTGGCCGGAATCTTGACTTGAATCACCCGCCAAACCCATTTTCGATCTACCGATCGCCGGCATTTGAGGAGCGATGGAATACACCGGAAGACTCGCCTCGTCGTTGGGAGTTGATCGGTGGTGGTGGTGTCCCCATCCGACGTATTGATTCGTCGGAATGAATAAAAAACCCATTTAAACTAAAACTAGAAAAACTCGATGATCAGACCACCAAAACGAAGGCCGGACGTCGGTAAGAGGGAGAGAGCACGCCGCTCGTCGCCGTTGCGATGGTGGCCGGTGGTTGCCAGTCTCTCCTTTCTCTTTTCTTTCTCTTTCTTTTTTTTTCTTTCTTTCTTTCTTTGGTTTGGTGGTCGATGACCACTGCATTTTTTTTCTTTTGTTTTTGGCCCACGTTTGTTGTTCTCTTTAGTTATTTCTTTATTGCTTATGTTAGATAGTGGCCACTAGGCCACACAAATTTGCCGACACATTTGTTTTTACATAAATATATTTACATAAATATATATTTATCTATAATTTACCATTTGGCCCCCAAAAAGTTTTTCTCTCACTTTCAAAGCACCGATTCATTTAAAAATTGATTCCATAATTTTTATCACATCAAAAATAGGTGGGACATAAATTTTTAACTCAATCGAAATCCGTTATCAGTCCGATTTAAATTTATCAGTCCAATCCAAAAATATCGATGTTATAGAAAAATTTACTTTTTGCAGCCAAAATAATCTATATATTATTTTAGGCTTAACTGTAATTTTTGGTAATTTTTGGAGTCCGTTTACTATTTTTAAATATTTATACAAAGTTGGGTCAGTTCTTCAATAATAAAAATTGACTCGCTATCTTTTTCGTATTTTTGAATTTTAGAGGCCTATTTGACCTCGATTTTACTTCAAATTTTAACCCCGGACTCACCATGACCAATACTTTCCGATGATCCAATAAAATATTTTTTACTTTCGGGTACACTTTTCGGCCCGAAAAAATACTATTCACTATCGAAAAATACTGTTTACGGCTAACCCGGTGTTGAGGCCGTTACATGCCCCCCTCAAGTTGGAGCTGGTGGAAGCTGGAGCTGGAATAGACCCAACTTGGACAGAAGATGGTGAAAGCTAGGAGTAGAGAGAGACTTTGTAAAAATGTCAGCAAGCTGATGCTGAGAAGGAACATGCAAGAGAGTAATTGAACCACTTTTATACTTGTCTCTCACCAAGTGGCAATCAATCTCCAAGTATTTCGTTCTTTCATGGAATACAGGATTTTGAGTAATCCTAATGGCTGCTTGATTGTCACACCACAGTTTGATAGGAAGTGAAGCAGAAACATTGAGATCATTAAGTAGATAAGTAAGCTGTTGAATTTCACACACAGCAGAAGCCAGACTTCGATACTCAGCCTCTACAGACGATTCAAAAATGGTATTTTGCTTCTTAGACTTCCAAGAAATGAGAGCTGAACCAAGAAAAACACAAAACCCCAAAATGGAATGCCTAGTGTCTTGACATGCTACCCAATCAACATCACTATATGCTTCCAACTCAAGAGTATTGTTAGAGGGATAAAACAACCCAGTAGCAGGACTACCCTTCAAATACCGCAACAAATGTATTGCACCTTGCCAGTGTGTATGTAACGCTCTCCTTTAAATAAATACCTAATATAATTTCTTTATTTCTTTTACTGACCTTATAATGTCTGGTTAATTTATTAAAAATTTTGGCGACGTAACGTCTAAAAAAATTTAAAAAAATTCCAAAACTTGCAATTGTCAAAATACACTCCCTAATTCAATCCTCCTTACACCCAAACTCCATTCAATCAACTCAACACTTCTAAATTTATCAATCACCCACGTTCATCATACATCATCACATCTCAAATAGTATGCATATAAAATTTAATTTACATAACCACAACTTAACTTCAATTATGCTTACGTAATAATTTACAAATCTTAATTATTTTACATAACCAAAATATATACAACCAAAATTCTTAGGTACATGCCACCAAATTCTGCTTTCTCACTGTAAGTCTCCCTGTACCTGTCCCTACGCGTAGTCAAATAAAACTACACGCTGAGCAACATAGTCGCTCAGTGTTGGATGCAATTACATAAAAATTTTACTAACTAAATATTAGTAATTAATTTAACTCAAATTATTACTTTATTCTTAACAAATGTAATTTAATCAAGTTACTCAATTTTTATTTCTTTCCCTCCATTAATTAGTTTGAATTATTATAATAATAAATTTTTCTATCTTATTTTAACTATTTACTAAACTTTATAAAATTTTTGCAATTAAATCCCTAGATTGACTTTTTTTTCTTCAATTTGACTTCAAATTTGATCCATTTGACTTTTATTTAATTACCAATGTATAAATTACATTTTCATTCTTCAAAAATGGTAAATTTATAATTTAGTCCTTAAACTTTTAATTAATTATGATTTTACCCTTTTTCCTTCATTTAGCCATTTTAACTTTCCTTAATCACTCTTTTTGTCTTAAATTACCATTTTACCCTCACTTAATCGTGTAATTACTAAATTACCCTTAATTATTATATTGATCTCATTTTTTCTTATTATTTATTTTATATTTCTTAATATGGCATAATTTTTATCATAATTACTCTTTTATTCCAATTTTTGTGCAAAATTACTCTTTTGCCCCTAGGTGACACCAGTGAAAAACCACGAACTGGATAAACATGACGTAATTACGATGTACCGGAGGGATTCTACCACTAGGTGCGACACCAAAGCCCCAGTACTAATGCATATAATACGTCGGCTATCCTGTCTTATATCTCATAGTCATTTTTGATAACAATTATCTCATAGGCTCATGGTATCCTGCAGAATAAATTTTTATGGCTAGCCATACTATTCAAGAGCTGGAATTACCTACTGTACACTAAGGACATTATTAAATTTTATCTTTTCTTATTTTTCTATGTTATTATTTATTCTTATTACTTTATTTTAATCACATTATGCTCCCAAACTTATTCAAATAAGCTCATTAATTGCACATTCATCATAGGAAAGCTTTATATCACAAAAATTTAAACAAAACATATTATTTTAATTAGAGTTGCTATTCGGCCATCAAAGAATTTCCCACTTATAATTTATTCTTTACTCCAAATTAATGCCATACCTTATTTTATGTCCATTTTAAATCACTATATGGTGATAAATGATAATTACACATAAAATTTTATAATTTTCATCAACTTTTTACATTATGTAACTATGACATAATGTTCCCTAATAATCATTTTTCATTTCATTTAACATAATTTCATTTCTCATGCACTAAATTGATTAAATAACATCAATTGCCCAAATTTTAAATAGTTTATATTAAGGTACCTTTAGTACCCTAATTCAGCTACTAAGGTAAGTGCTACTTAATATTTATTTTCTTAATTTATTTAAGTCTCTAATTACTTATTTTAGCATATTATTAATTAATATTAAATTAATTCACTATCTTAAGCCTTATGACATAGTTACATAATAGAAAAATTAGGAAAAATTCAAGTAAATTAGTGAAATTAAAGGTAATTTGCATCCACTAACCTCCAAATTACTGGAAAAGAGCTGATTACACCTTCTCCTTTCCTTTATCCTTGTAAACTTGCCTTTCCTTCTCTTTTTTTTCTATTAGCCGAAATTTACAAAGGAAGAATCATGAGTTTTTACCACAATATTAAGCCATTTAAAGCTATAAATCAGCTCTCCTAATCAATATCTACATGCTCATAAAAATTCTCCCACATATCTCATCTAATTCTCACAAAATCACAAAATTTCTCTTAATTTCTCTTACCTTTTATCTTAAAGTTCTTGGCATCCTTTTGATACCAGCTCTTTACTAAATTAAAGAGGAATAAATTCTGAGTATAGAGTAAATTTTTGGGCTGGAAATTCAAAGGAATAAAGCTTGGTTAGAAGAAAATGGTGAGATGAGAGAAGAAATGGTGAATTTCAGATTTTCACAAGAAAGGAGGAGAATATGGCCGAAAATTCCAGAGATTTTCTGATATTTTGGTCCTTATATATGGTGTTTTAAGTGTACCAAATTATAGGCCAAGATTCATCTTGTAACTATTGAATCTAATGACTTTAAATAATGCCACATGTCACTCATTCAAGCATGCACACACACCCTACTGTCCTAAGATTACACACACATGATCACAGCTTAACAATAATGATCTCCATGGATTTTCATAGTCAGATTCACGATTTGGTCCCCTTAAATGACTCGATTTTGATTTTTTACCTCAAAAATTGAGCTTTTGATCTGAAAGTCAGAATGCTATGAAATTTTAATTATATTGTCAAAATATATTCAAGAATATATGGTAAAAATTTTAACTAATTCAGACTTTGTTTCTATATACTTTTAGCTTTGACGGCTTGTGCAATCTGTCCGAAACCAAAAATTACAGATTTGCCAGAATTACTATTTTCTAGTTCCCTGAGTATCACTACACTATTTATGATATATATTTAAAATATTAATTCAATCGAAGATCTCTAAGGTCTCCAAATATTCAGTCAAAATTTCTAGTCAAACCTACGCCGACTTAGGAAATTTATCTTTGTTTACCCTTTTGGAGGCCTATTTGACCTCAATTTTTACTCATATTGTACAATCGTACTCCATTTTACATATACTTTCATATTTTAGATTAAAATCATACTTTCCATCGGGTCGCCCATCTTTGAATTTCTCGGCTCGGGCACAATTAACGATACATTCTTTTAAATTTTCTATTCTACTCAACTCTAATTACTCCAAAACTCAATCTAGGTTAACTATTTATACTTTACACATGTCATGCATGGAAATTGCAAATATTTAACGGGGTTACAGTGTATCTTTAGGAGCTTGAACAAATTGACTAAAGAGATGGATCGAATGAGTAATATTAGGCTTGAAAAAGTTCAGATAGAGCAATCTCCCAACTAATTATCTGTAGGAAGTGGGATCATCAAGTAAATTCCCATGGTCTGAAGTTAAAGGTAGATGCTTGGGCAAAGGAGTAGAAGTAACTTTCACCCCTAACAAACCTGCTTCATGAATTAAATCAAAAATATACTTTCTTTGACTAATGTATATCCCAGCAGCTGATCTTGCTATCTCCAAGCCTAAAAAATATTTTGCAATACCAAGATCTTTAATACTAAAAGCCAAATCCACCTTAGCCTTAACATGAGAAATGAACTCCTCAGAATTGCCAGTAATAAGTACATCATCAACATAAAATATCAAAGCAACAAAAACATCCATATGATTGTAAGTAAAGAGACAAGTATATGCGTGTGATTGTTGAAAATTCAGTTGATGTAACTGATAAGTAAATGCAATATTCCATTGTCGAGATGCCTGCTTAAGGCCATAAAGAGACTTAACTAATCTGCAAACTTGTCCAGGTTTAACCTTTGTGTAACCTTCAGGTGGAGTCATGTACAACTTTTCATCAACAAAACCATGAAGGAAGGCATTATTGATGTCTAGCTAATAAAGAGGCCAGCCTTTAGAAGAAGCAAGAGCAAAAAGTACCCTCACTGTAACTGTTTTAGCTACTGGTGAAAAAACATCCTATAATCCACTCCCTCCACTTGATTATAGCCTTTAGCCACTAAATGGGTTTTAAATCTATCGATACTTCCATCCGATTTTAGTTTAAGTTTATACACCCATTTAAAACCTATGGGTCTCTTTTCTTCAGAAAGAGTTATGAGCTGTCAAGTGTGATTGGCTTCTAAGGCATCTAATTCTACTTGCATAGCTGCAATCCACTAGGGATATAACTTGGCTTCATGATAAGACTTAGGTTCAGCAGCATGTTGAAGATTAGCCATAAAAGCTACATGATATTCTAAAAATAATGAATGAATGGTAAAAGGATAAGCGGGAACTCTATACCCAGAAGATGAAGCATTTGTTGGCATTTCAACAATAGATGAAGTAGCTGCAGTGGAGACAAAATCATTAAGCCAAGTAGGGGTTTATCGTGGTCTAATACTCCTTCTAACATGGTCAGGGTTTAAAATTGGTACAAGTTCATTAGATTGTGTATCAGTGACAGATGGATTGGGTGATTAGCTGGAACCCGCAATATCATCATAAAGAGGAATAGGAAGAGAGGGTGAGGAATGTACATGATGAGTAGGTAAATTTGGTAGTATGGTAGTGGAATTATATAGAAAGATATTTTCATGAAACAAGACATCTCTACTGATGAACACTTTGTTAGACTGCAGGTTATATAGTTTGTATCCTTTCATTCCAGCACAATGGCCTAAGAACATACACGGTATAGCTCTAGGACTAAACTTGTCTCTGGTAGGATGAATATCAGTAGCATATGCCAAGCAACTAAAAACCCTCATCTTTTCATAATGTGGAGATTTAGAATACAGTACCTGGAAAGGAGTTTTCCATGATAGCAGCTTGGTAGGCAGGCAATCGATGATGAATGTGGCATGTAACAATGCCTCACCCCAAAAATTAACTGGTGCAGAGGACTGAAACAACAAACTTCTGGCAACTTATAAAAGGTGCCTGTGCTTTCTCTCCTCCACGCCATTTTGTTGAGGTGTGTAGGTGCAGCTTCTTTGATGAACAATACCAAGCTCTAGGAATAACTCCTGAGTAGTGTGACTAAGAAACTCAGTCCCATTATCACTACGGACTCCTTTCACAGTAGTGTTAAATTGATTCTTCACCATAACAATGAACTGCTTTGACAACAAAGAAGTCTGACTTTTATGCTGCATAAGAAATGTCAATACACACCTGTTAAAATCATCAATAATTTTTAAGAAATAACTTGCCCCAGACAAAGTAGTGGTTTTGTATGGACCCCAAATATCCAAATGGAGCAATTCAAATACTGTTGTAGTATTAATGGAACTAGTTGGGAAAGGGATTCTGGTTTGTTTGGCTAAAAGACACACGAAATAGGGTTTGGGCAGATGGGTAGTGGGTAATGGAAAATTCAAATATTGTAATACTATATCACTTGGATGTCCCAACCGAGAATGCCACAATGAAAAAGAATTCCCATCTTTATTCATGAAATCAACATTATTACAAAGTTGAGTTTGATCAATACAACATAATTTGTTGGACTGTAAAAAACAATTCATTGTAGGATTACATGTGATTTTATTGAACAAACTAGAAATTAAACCAATTTTCTGATTCACCAAAGCGTGTGGAAAAGAAAGGTGATCCACAATGTAAAGACTCCCAGATACTCTCCCTATCGCAAGGATTCTCTCACTCTTCAGGTCCTGTAAAATATAGATGTCAGATAGGAAAAGAGAAGAAACTAGGTTGGTCTTTAGCAATTTGTTGACAGAAAGCAGGTTATGATTGAAGGTAGGTAGGTATAAAACATTAGCAAGGGTTAATGAAGTATGTAAGTGTATAGTTCCCAACTGTCTAACAGGTTTGGTAGTTCCATTTGGCAAATTAACGATAATTTGCAATGAAGAAAGGGTCAGCTCTATAAAAAGCTGTGAGTTACCACAAATGTGATTAGATGCTTCTGTATCCAGTATCCAATATTTTGGTTTGTCAGCACAATTAGGTAATAACGTTTGTGCTATACCTGCATATTCAACAATTTGAGCAAAGTTAACATAACCAGGAGTATCCATCTGATTAAGTTGTACAACTTCTTCGACAGCTACATTAGGGTTACTTGTAGTACCAATCAGAATAGATCCAATTGTAGGTTCTTGAATGTTCGCCATTTCAATAAACGGTTACCAAAATCGGAAAAGAACAATCAGAATAGTCAATCAAAGAAATGAAAGTTTAAGCTGAAGAAATTCAGCCAAGAAATTATCGTAAGAATCAATAAATCATTAAAAAAATAGCAAAGAACAATCCCTAAAACGAAATCCTTCGCTCTGATACCATGAACAAGTAACCAAGAAGAATAGAAATGAAAAACATCGTCTTTACTAGAACAGAGGAAACAAAGATATGAAAAATACACTTAGTAAGTTCAGCTACACTACACTAGTATTTACGCACAAAATACAACACGTGACCTTCTAATACACGTGACTAAACATAAATAAGCTACTATATTTATAGTAATCTCTAATTATATTATTTGACTTCAAAATAATTAAACATTAAAATTTGAAAATGACTTGAAATCGGAGATTCAAGATTTTTTTAAAGGAAATATAATGCCATTCATTCATCATAAAGGAGCCGATAAATAATAAACAAATAAGCAAATATCTATTCCAAAATAAAATTATGATTTTTTGTAATTTCAATATTACCCAAAAAATAATAAATATGAGGTTAAATTTGCTCTTAAATATTCCATATGTTTTTGGGTTAAAATTATATCACTAATATGTATCTGTAGGGGTGAGCATTCGGTCAATTCGGTTCAGTTTTGGATCGAACCGATTGAATCGAAAACCGAACTTCAGAAAATATAAAAAACGAACCGAAATCGATCTTTGTAGAATTAAAAACCGAACAAATCGAAATAATTTCGATCGGTTCGGTTCAATCGGTTCTGGATCAATATAGGCTTTTTTTTGAGCTTTTAACCTATATGGATTCATAAATTAAATTAATTTATATTCAACAAAATAAATTCATTTAAAATAACTAAAATTAAAAAATATATATATAAATTTATTATATTATATCTATAATAAATACTAATCAAAATTAAATAACAATAGAGTCATCTCATTAATTATGGATTATTTTGTAATTATAGCTTTAAAATTAGATTTAAGTATATACAATAAATTATTTAAACAAAATATTTTTATTATATATCCCAAATAATTTATTCTATACATTCAAATTGGCAGCTTGACCCAGTAACATGATTTGTGGCAAATTTATCTCATTATCAATTAAACAATATGATTTGTGACAAATTTATCTCATTATTCAAACAACAAATGAGAGAGTAACTTTTCATCTAATCTGCTGAATATGTCAAATTCTGATTAAAAATATTTTTTAATTGTTAATTGAATATTTAGCTAGCGAATTACGCATAATTTGATTTAGGAATATATTTTAGTTTTTTTAAACATGAAATGTTGATATTGTATTGAATAAATACGGTATATCAATTAAAATTTAATTCCATGACAGTAATAATAATAAACCCCTTAGCCTGCTTGTATAATAAATAACAATAATGACATACAAATTTGTAAACAAAATAATTCATAATATGATAATTAACACTTAATAATTCATAAACTAAATAAAAAGGTGACGCTAATTAAACACTTACGAGATTAAAACAAAATAATAATAATAATAATAATAATAATAATAATAATAATAATAATAATATTTGTGGAAAATTCACTTATAAATTAGGAATTTAAAACAATAAATTATAGAAATTATCATTAAATTTAAAAGATGATATCGATAATTAGATTAGGAATTTGAATAGGCAGCCTAATAAGGGAAATATTCATTAAGGGAAATCGAAATTAAAATTTAGATCTTAAAAATTTTTTTATTTTATATTAGCAAACAAATCAACTTATGTTAGATAATGCTACCCATCAAATTAATTTCTAGTAGTTATATAAATACATTTATTCATATCAAATAAGAAAATTATTATTATTAAATTTGAGTAAAATTTCTGATTAATTTCACACATGATCAATAAAAAATTATAAAAAATATTATTATACAAAAATACTTGAATTTATCTATTTTAGTTTGAAAAGTTATTTTATCCAAAAAAAATTAAAATTTACTGGAATATACAATTGGTATAAAAATTCATCAATTAGCAAATTAACTTATTAATTAGCTGCTATTTTTCATATGTATTTAGACTAAATTATTACTTCTAAACCTAAATTTCTTTTTATTTTTATTTTTTTAAACAAAACTTTTGAAGTAAAAAAAAATTAAAATAAAAAAATTGAGAAAAAAAAGATTAACGTAAAAAATAAAATATTTTTATTTTTTTAAACAAAAATTTTGAAGTAAAAATATTAAAATAAAAAAAATTGAGAAAATAAAAACTCATCAGTTAGCAAATTAACTTATTAATTAGCTGCTATTTTTCACATGTACTTAGACTGAATTGTTACTCCTAAACCTAAATTGCTTTTTATTTTTAGTTTTTTAAACAAAACTTTTGAAGTAAAAAAATTAAAATAAAAAAATTGAGAAAAAAAAAGATTAACGTAAAAAAATGAAATATTTTTATTTTTTTAAATAAAAATTTTGAAGTAAAAAAATTAAAATAAAAAAAATTGAGGAAAAAAAAAGATTAAAGTAAACAAAAAAAAAGTGAAGGAAACATAAGAACGTAAGATAGCCCTTAGAGGAATTGAACTCGGTATCTTGTGGGCTCTTTTTAGTTTCACACCACTCATCCCACTTGTTTATTTTGATATTTTAAAACTAAAAAAGTATATATCTATAAAACTTTGATCGGTTCGATTCTTTCAATTTTTCAATTTCAAGAATCGAACCGAATTAAATAAATTGATTTTTAATTTCGGTTCAGAACCGAATGAATCGAAAACTGAAATAATCAAATTAAATAGACCAAATTTAATTCGGTTCGATTTTCGATTCGGTTCTGCACACCCCTATGAACTAAATATGACAAAACTTAATGTAAATAAATAAAAATGGATATAGTACACTTATTGAATCAAATAACTTTGCCAATTATAAATCGATAACTATTTTTTAACTTTGAAAAAATAATAAAATTTCTGATAATAAATTTATAAAAAATAATTAAATTCTAAAAAAAAAAGAAAAATATTTAATGGTATTTTTATCCATTATTTTTAGTGATGAATTTTATCTAATTACATAATATCAAACACAATTTTAGTTCAACAATGGATAAATATTTATTATTTAAATGTAAATTTATTCTAAATATTTATAGTATTTACCACGTGGCAAATTACAAGTGGCCAAAAAAAAACAAACCGCATCAATCTCACGGCAGACAAACAAGAGCCCATATCGTTACGGTATACTATACAAAACTCGAAATCTCCATTGAAGAGCGGCCAGCAGATCTTCCTCTAATTGCTCTACAATTACTTCAGCTATTCATTCTTTCCTTTCGATCGCTTCAAGCTGATCCAGCCGAACAGGAAAACTAAAAGGGAAAAAGATATGCCTGTAAGTTTTTTCTCCTCTTTCTCTCTGTCATCTAGCTTTGGATCCAGTCTTACACTTCCAATTACCAACAAAATATGAAATAACGTTGGGCTTTGTGATCCGTTGGGAATGCAGTACAGGAAAATCATAGAGGTGGAGCCGCCGAGTCCGTTAAGGTACATAATCGGAGCAGCTATAATGATGATCGGAGTGGTGTTACCCGTTGGTTATATGATGTTTCGTAACAAGCGTGTCCCTTCTTCCTCCTCTTACTCCAAGCAGACGTAGGTGTGCCTTTATTTTTGTTATTTTTCTCTGCCTGTTTTGTTGTGAAATTTATGATGTTTAATTTTGTAATTAGAAATTTGTTGAGCATTTGGGGTTATTAAGATCAAGTAATTGTTTTGGGTTAGTTCATGTGCTGGTTTTTAAGTTTTGGTCAATTAGCAAATGGGTATTTTCAATTTGAGATTTGGCCTAACGTTTGTGACTGGATCATAATGTTCAATTTTATGTCTCGTTAATTACTAGTCAATTAGCAAAAAGTTAATGGCTTTAGGATGTTCTTATTTTACTGGATTCTTAGCTAGATAAGTTTAGGATCATAATCTGGTCTCAACTTTCTGCATTTTGTATGGTCTCGAGA
This sequence comes from Excoecaria agallocha, assembly GCA_037975025.1. NCBI lineage: Eukaryota > Viridiplantae > Streptophyta > Magnoliopsida > Malpighiales > Euphorbiaceae > Excoecaria > Excoecaria agallocha. The sequence goes on along the minus strand of CM075816.1, from coordinate 15,590,088 downwards.
GCTAAGTTAAACCCAGATTTTTTTTTTCCAAACAAGAAAGAAGCAAAATTAATATCTTTTCCACTTCTAGCTAGCAGTTCAGATTTTGTAGATAATTCAGAAGTAGACAGCTCCATCATTGGAATAACATAATAATGCTAGAAATTTGGATTTCTTTTTTTAGTTTCCACAAAGTGTGCGGACGGATAGAGAACTATGATGTTGTGTACTAATTTTATAGAATGTTATTGAAAAAATACATTGATTTTTTTTTGTTTCCTTGGCTTGATGGAATGTGGGTTTTATTGTGATTGTTGTTGATATAATTGCTATTGTTTTATCAAATAATCCCACAATAGCTAATATTCTTGGTTCTTTACATTCTCAGGAGCAAGGTACTGATATAGACAGATTGGGACAAGAGACTCTTTGATTATAATTCATTGTCGGCTGAATGTGGAGAAAATGCGAAAACAAGGTGGATAGACTAATGTCAAATACAAATGTAAATTCATTGAAACCCCATTTTTGTTATCTTTTGGTGTTGGGAATTCTTCTATGAGTTTATAAAATGTGTTGTTTGATCTAAAATTGCATTTGTGATCTGTACCTGAGATTTCCAGTTGAAGTTTATAACATGAGTCGGTGGTTTGATTCAATATTTGGCTGTCATTTTAATTAGAAAGAGGCCTTATATTGAGCAACTGTCAAACATACATTTTCTTATATTACTAGTGAGATGTAGTTGAGAGAATGCACTGCATAATTGCAATCTTTCCCATGAAGCGTGTTAATATGATGGATGTGGATTTTATATGTATATATAGTTTAACTTTCATTTGATGGGGGCAATTTGTATTACTATAAAAGTATAGTCTCGCAAAGTGTATATTAAGCCATTAAAGATTCGTTATTCATATTTTCTTGATATTACGAGCAGTGATGATTGTTGGAGAATTTGACATTGCTACATTATTTTAAAATCTGTGGGTTTGGGGAGTGAAAATTTTAATTAATTGCTTCACAGAAGCTTAATTGGGTGATTCAACGTCTATGCTTTTTGTTCCTCTGCTCCATCCAATTCGACGCCATTTTTTTGGGTATAAGAAGCCTGGCAGTAAACCTCGACTGCATTCCAAATATGAGCCACAGAATGGGAACTTACAAGCGACCAACTACACAAAGAAGGTTCAGGAGGCAAGTAGAGAACAAGCTCTATTGCACCATTGAGAACCGTGACAAGTTCCAATAAAACAAGCTTGCATACCAACAAATTCTAACCCTTAAACATTGAAAAATAAAATGAAAAAAAAACAGCTGCTTAGCTAACGGTTGATTTCCCCCTCAAAAAGGGGTCAAGAAACAACACAAGACAGTTTGCTAATGACAAGTGTGCAACTGATGCATCGGCGGGAAAAATGCTTGAACAATACACTTGCTCCAAGTATATATATGACCCCAATTTTCAATACATCGTAATATACTCGGCGACTTCTTGTCCCTAAAAGTTTATGCCACCTGCCTAATGCTTCTCCAACGCGTATTTTGTCACCCGTCTGATATTGAACCTGAACTCTGAAGCTGGGTCATTGTTCTTGAGTGGCTTTAAAGTGGGAGCTTGGAAGACGAGCACCACAGTTGATCCCATATTGAAAGCAGCCACCTGAAAGGATCAGAAAGTGAAAATATTTAACCCAAGCCAAATCCAACCCGTAAAGAGCAGGAAGCCCTGGGATTGAAATCAGGTTGCAACTTGGATAACATTTGGAGAGGAAAAAGGCTAGTCCTATTAAAGCAATGAAGATAACCCAGCTTGCAGATGTAAACTTCATCTTTTTGAACTAAAATCTGACCCACTGTCTTAAACTGAATGGCTATCAACTAGGTGAAAAAAGTTATAAGAGTGAACATTGGGAGTAAAAGGACTATAAGAAAGCTGTGTTCCCGATTACTTTATAGCTTGACTATTTGAAGAAATACACACAATAAAGCTATGACAAGAGTTCTGATTCTATTTTGTCTGGATACACCAGTTACCAGTATCAATTTCAGAAAATACAATCTGCACTAACCTCATCCCCTTTCTTGAGATTTTTACCGACACCTTCAGGTTTGTATAACTGTTCGTCTGGCCGTTTAAGATTCACTAACTTTTCTCTTGGCAAGTTTGTCCGAAGTTCTGGTTCAATATACAGCTGCCGCATGCCAGTTCAGAGTAAAGTTGATAAAGAAAGTTAATAAAAGAGGTATTTCAATGTGGGGACATTAAATTACAATAAAAATAAAAATAAAATAAAAAACTTGACTTCCAGAAACAACAGTTATGCATGTGGATTATGTGGGTTTGCCTCTATTCAAACTCTGTGTTCAGTGCAAACTTTTCTTTTTTGTTTTTCCAATTTGGCTCACAAAATTTCAAGCGCCATAATCCTCACCATATTTCCAGGTATGCTCAACTAACTTCAATTAAATTTCTATTATTCAATCAACATATTAAGAGAAAATGGTATTATTTTTTTCTCCACAAGTGCATGTTTGTGCGTTCTGAAATCTGTAATGGTGGTTGAGTAGAAGGAAAATATTGAAATCAATATCTGCAACAAGCCACCTCACCTCAATTGACCCAATATTTGTAGCACCAATTGCTGCAATAGCCATGAATCCTTCTTGCCACAGACCTTCAAGAACAACCTGTTGCAAGAGAATTGTCAAAATGACATGAGACTTGAAAAGAATATTTAAGGATAGTCTCAGAAAAACCCACATGAAAATTTTTAATTTCATTCTCCAATGGTAGATGTTAGTGCAATAATTTAATAAATGGTGTCAAGCCTAAAAACCGAGTTTCAATAACTAGGTAGAATTCTAGCTGATGATTGGGAATAAGAATGTTCATAAATGAGATAAGAAGTAACCCAAGGTGTGCACGATCAAATCTTAAAGTAGGAGATCAGTAAGTTTTGAATAGCAGATTGTTGAGTAAAGTTTTATCTCTTAGCAATCTTGAACATAATCAGAAAGTCCAAGTGTCTAAACTGAGCATGATAAAGTTGACTGTTCATGTTCATAACATGAACTGGATTTTCATTTTAAAAGTTTTGTTTAAGTTAATTTGTCGTTAACTTTTTTATAAAATAACTATAGAGCTATATTGGATTACCACTAGAATGAGAATAATCTTTAAAATAGAAGAGAAAGCAATACTAAAGCTGCTTTGCTAACAAAACTTGTTCAAGTGCAACAGATAGGTTTGACATTGGAATTACCCTTTCATTTTCAACATAAAGATTTCTGATTGTTCTTGTAGCACGTTCATTCACAGGAAATAGTCGCCCTATAAACAAAAAGGATAATAGTGTCAAAGATCCATTAAATTATGCCGATAGATAATTCCAAAAAAAGAAAAAAAAACATATGCACTAGTACAAGCAATCCTGCATGTGCAAACGTGTGTTGCCCTTTATATGCTTTCTACGCTGTAATTCTATGTATACTAACAGGAACCAGCCAAGTCTTCTTTGGCATATATTCAATCAGATTAAGTATTCCATGATTCACAATAAAACATTCCTCCCAACCCATGGCATAGTAATTCTGCTCCCACTTATTTCCTTCATGTTGTTCATTCTTGCAACATCCTGCCTAATCCATAATAATAATATTCTACTCCTTTTAGACAGCACAATCTCACAAGATTTATATTAAAATGAAACTACTATTGTTAATAAAGAACAAATGAAATACTGAACCAGTGGAAAGTAAATTGGGGCGGAGGGGGAGAATGGAATTCAAGAAAGACAAGGCACGTTATCTTTCATATTTGACCAAAATACTCACTAGCTGATATTCCAATGATAGACAGAACAGCTAGCCCAAATTTTCTTCATTTTCCTCAGTCTCACTCTTTGTACTTGCATTCTATTTACCTATTTTGATAATTTTTTCTCCTTTTCTGTTACATTCATATTCTCAATTTTTATACAACTCCTGTAAATGAGGTATGGAAAACTAATGATCCAAAAGCAACCAGTAGATTGGCAAGCATAAATAAACAGGATAACTTTTGTATCTCTACTCAAAGAACCAAAAACATAGCGAACCTCATAATCTAACTGGCAAATAATAATTGTCTAACCATATAAGGAAACTGAGTGACCTGAAAAGTGCCGGCGGACAAGAACATTCCAGTCAGCTGGCGAGTGTATGCGATGATAGTCACCAGGCTTCAAGTAAATTACACAGTAGTAAAGGCCTTTCTTTGGACTACAATCAGTACTTTTAAGATGTAATTAATATATCAAGGACATGAACTAGAAACATGTACCACAAAAGTTAAGATTGGAGAAAGTAAAAACTCCCAACAGGTAAGCAAAGTTAAAACTTTATTGCAGGAAGTCCGGATTTGTCAGTCCAATCTTACGGGCATTTAAGTGCAAGGATGTTATACTTTCGCCAATTTCATGAATTCATTGTATTTCTTTAAAGAAAAAAGATAGCAGGAAAAGGGAGCATCATGATTGAAACCATAAACTTCTAGCAAAGTAAAAAATAAATCATATATGACAATTAATTGCACATGATGTCACATAACAGAAGTGAATAAGAATTCTCAGAAATTCAAAGAAAAACAAAAGAATCATCAGAACTTAATTCAAACACGAGTTACAAGGACAATATGAAACCGCAATCATTAATAAACTCAAAAATATCAGACATATTCATTTAAAATGTATATACACGAAACAATGATTAAACTCAACTATAGATTTAATCATTAATAGAAAAACAATGAGACTATCCTTAATACTTGATTTGAAGACTACAATATATCTGGTCTGGACAAACAATGTCACCATCTTAAAATCTAGAAGCACAGTGTGCGAAGTTCTTGGAGTTAATGTAAAAAAACTGCAAGGCAATAAATCATTCAATCAACATAGTTGAATTTGCACAGTCCAAGTAAACACATGATTACCGTGCTGAAACAGTGTCCCTAACTTTGGGAGAAGCCAATGAAATTCTCCACCATGACTTTTGACTGTTCTCTCCAAGATTGCTTTGCTGTTCATTGCTCTTGTCACAGACATCTGATTCACCTATCATAGGTGAGAAGGAACTAGCACCTAAAAGAGAAGAAAGAGAATAAGAATGCCCTTTGACTTGCTCAATCACAGCTCCTGATCCTTTCAACTCTCCAACTCTTAGAATAGTGCCATCCACAGGGCTAACCTGTAAATATAACAAAGTATGACCATAAGAGTTTAGCTCAGTTAGCAGTAGCTTAAATAAAATAATTTGGAAAAATACAATGCACATGAAGCTTGTTACCAGTTACCAGACAACGTGGATCAGGATCTATAGGTCTGCAGCCTTCTTTCAGGGCACGTACAAAAAATTCCCTTAATGATGCATATTCCTCAAGAGGTAGAGCTACTTCTTCCAAGTCTGAGATACAAATGTTATTAGCTTTCCATGTTTATATTGGCTATTTATCCAAAAACTTTTCTGTTGCTACAATGGCTATTGAATGTCAACAAAGATATAAAAAAATATAAGAAGCATACTTGAATGGAATGCTCGAGCCCAAGCTTCATATACATAAGGACGCAGCCAGCAAGGAAGTTCCTGAAACGTTACCACAGCAAGTTATAATTAAATGCAGCAGCATAGAGGGAATGATTTGAGATATTCTTTAGATAACTACTAGATCAAGAAATATTGCTTGGACTGATATATTCTAAGTATAGAAGCATGAATCAAAAGCAAAAACATTCCAGAAAGACATAATAAGCACCAGTTATTGGCATTAGCAGGATAAAGAATATATAATCTTCATTAAACATAAGTTAAATGGACTAAAACAGTTTATTTAAAAAGTACAGAAAAAACTGTCAAATGTCAATGCTGAAAAATTAAGATTAGCTGCTCAAACTTAAGCATCTATATGATCCAGGCTATAATGGACACTCTGATCAGGAGAGCTGTACTCGTGTCCTCCCCTTTGAAATTACATAGAAGAAATGGGTTCTTTCAAGCAGACAGTCTTTTGTAAGGATATCAGATCATCCCATCTGAAGAAGGGGTCAAAATCAAAAGGTTTAGTTTTGAACGCCCACAAAAGAATTTGTTCTGTCCACACAATCGAACAGCAATCAGAGAAATAGCAAATAAAAGAAGTGAGGAAAAGTTCACATCACTGACTCTTATATGCCTTTGTATGTCTGTTGTAAAACTGAATAAGCATCAGAATTCATAAATTCAAACAAACTCTTTAAGGATTTGAGCATTTCTGTATCAACACAATTTGCAGAAAAAAGTTCATCATATTTCAACAAGCATACCAAACTTCTGCTATCTATAAAGAATTACACAAATTTCTTCGACTCATAAAATCCAAGGTACAAATGTTTGAATAAAAGTAGATACTGCATCTTAAGGAAAATGAAAAATACTCACTGTGCTTGTCAGGGAACCCCAAAATCTGGAAATGGAGCGTAAAGGTAGCATACTCAAAAATGTAGCCTATAATTAAGAATATCATAAAAATTATTTAAAATGTTAGAAATGAAATATCAAAGCATTCTTAATTCCAGTGCATGGAACTTAATGTTAAGAAAATTTAACATGAACATCGCAGCAGGATAGAAAATGTGAATGCATGTAGACTTTTTATTTGAGACATTAAAACATTACTTTAAAATCAGGTCGAAACTCTAACTCGATTCCTTTTTCTCGCGCATTTTCAATCTGCCACAGAGAGAGAAACAAAAGTTATAAAAAAGCAATCCTTGGTAGATGTTTTAAACGCCAATGAAGCAGACGCTTAAACTCCTAAAATCATCTCACTAAAAAATGCAAACTCGAGACCAAGTGAAGAAAACACATAACAGAACACGAACACGATTTCTTGTTAAGAATAAAATCATTCAAGGAATCAGCTATCAACGGGATAAGCTAAGAAAAGTTACAGAAGCAATACTGTACTAACGACTTTGTGCATAGATCTTAAATCAATTACGTGCCTTTTTATCCTCGTAGAGCCGACGCGCATGAAGAGCACCAAGCATGAGTATTGTAGCCACAGTAGCACCTGGCAACAGAAAATTACTACCTGCAGGTCCTGAAAGAAATTAGCTTCACAGGCTTTGCAAGAACCTACTATCAAGTAAATTTATTACTCATTCGGACCAATTAATTTCCCAATTTCGTCAAAAAAAATTTCACCGAATTGAACGCTGAAATCAAATTAGCCTCTACTCAAATTTTCTCACAAACCAGACAGCAAAAGTAACTCAGACGCTGCATATTTTGCATTAACAGACCTTGGGAGTTGCTGCTACCGCTGCCATTGAAAGAAGCACGTGCTTGAGACGCTGTTCGGACCTGTTTGAGAAATGAAGTGATGAATTGGCGTTGGCGATCGTAATGGTGGGGGTCGAATCGTAAATTGTGAGAGAATATGGGGACTTTATAGGAAAATCTGAATTTCATCGTCTCTCTATTGGTTTGATTGGCAACTATATGCTCTGGTTCGTTACGGTTTTTCTGCCGTAGTAAGGGTTTAGGTGTTGCCAGAAAGCAGATGGCGCGAGGCAAGTGAATAGATATAACGGCAATTTCGACCACAGTCTTGTTCACCGTGACTGTGAGTCTGGGAGTGAAGTTGGTGACCCTTCTCAGCTAAAGTCCGCACGCTTTTTGGGGAACTCGTAAAGCGCCCCGTTCTCAGTACTTTTTTTTTTAGAATAATGCTTTCCAAATAAATATTGGTGCTTAATGATAATTCTCTATTAACAAAAAAAAAACTAACTTTACTACCAGTAAATTTTAAATTTTTTTTAAGAAAAAAAAACAACCCACTAGCTAGGAATCAATGAATCATTTTAAAAAGTATGCGATACATGACACTATTTGATAAAATATCATGAAAATCAATTGATTGTAAAGAATGCTAAACAAAGCGACTATCTCGATTAAAAGTTTAGTTGGTAAGAAAATCAATGGCAATATTGACTTCTCTAAACATATGACGAATCTTGACATTTCACATGCGACATAATAGCACCGTATTACTACTAGTAAATAGTACTACTAATTTTGTAAAAGAATGATAAAAAAGTATAAAAAATATCTAGAAAGAAAATAATTAACAAATTAAAAAAATAACAAATGATATTGTTTATTGATAATTTTGAAAATTTCATAAAGGGAAAGACTTTTACAGTAAGTGAGGGCAAGTCAATAATGAGCGAGGCCGATTATTCCTAATCGAATGAATGGCTTATGAACATACAAGAAAAGAGCTAATCCAGTCGGATTGAACGTTAATACTCCAATCATTAAGTCAATAATGCTTGGATTGGGTGAAAAAAGAGAAAAAAATTGAGAGAATTCAATTTGTTGTGCTTGAAAAGAGATATGGTATCTATAGAGGATATCTAGGGTCACTTGAATAGTTTATCTACATATCAAAATAGACATTCAGCGATGTCATTCTGAGTGATTGATGAATAGAGTGGTGATGTATATCAGTAATGCCATAAAAATCGAGTTTTGGTAGTCCCAATTAGGATGTTTTATCTTTTTGTTCTCGTGCCTCTTTATTGTCTTATGCCTAGACTCAATAAGAAAGCAGAAGATTTCTTTGGTACTAAGATGGATTTACACTATTGACCAAACTTGACAAATGACAATTTAGTCATTATCATTTATTATTAGCGTTAAAATAAGCAAAATATATATTTTTTCTTATTAAGATAAACTGACAATTTAGTTATTATCATTTATTATTAGTGTTAAAATAAGTAAAAAATAGTTTTTTCTTATTAAGATAAACTTTTTTGTGCATGTAAATTCTTTTTTTTTTTTGTGTGTCGAAATCCATTTAATTCTTTAAAATTTTTTACCTTAATTTTTTTAAATAATTTTTCTTTAGATTCATATATTTGATATGAGATAACAAATAATCTCTTGTAAATAAAATTAAAACAAGTGTATTTCAATCACTTTTAAAAAACGAGTCATTTTGTTTAAGAAATCCAATACAAAAAATTTTAAAAATTTATTGATTTAAGTGAAAAATAGATTTTGTCAGTATAGTGCGTCTTGCTTGAAATATAAGCATGATAGTTATATTTATAACAAATTACGTGTTATCTTGTATTAAAATATATAAATTTAATGAAAAAAAAAATTATATAAATGAATCAAATGTAATATTTTTTTTAAAAGTTTAAAAATTTAAAAATATGTGTAAAAAATTTTTAAAAATCAAGAATTTAAGAATGTATTTTGCCATTCTTTTTATATTTCAGTATGAATTCAAAAATTATTAGTACATATTATTTATTTTTTATATTTATGTATGCTAAAATAATTAATACATATTATTTCTCGTTTTGATATTTGAATTTGGGGTTGTCGACGCAAATTTAATTTTAATGTTTGTCTAGATTTTTTTTTGTATTTTTGTAGATATAATTTATTTGTGTTAATTAAAATTGAATACTATTTAAATTTTTTATTATAAAAATTTGTCCTATTTGGAGTTTGTTGTTTTTTTGAATGAAAATTTATTAATTTTTAAATGGGATTTGATTTGCAGTTTTTCTATAGATAATAAATGGACTGCATTTTTCATTAAACATTAGTGATAAATTCAAGATTTTTATAGAAAAAGAGAACGATCCTGTCATACCCTAATACCGACTTCCAAACGGAACATCTATCATGTCTTTAGTGACCATAACACACACCCATCATTCATCAACATATCATCTTATACATATATGATGCATGCATATTCAATAATTAAACTGAAAAAGTCATTCAAAACAGTCATAATGTGGCAATCATACATTAACCACCACAATAATGAAAGGACAAGCAAGCATGGTAATTTAAGTTAAGGTTACAGTCCTCCATATTACATTTCCCCCAATGAAACATGACAAAATACAAGACTAGCCAAAAAAGAACTATCCACAAAATCTCCTACATCTAATAGTCTTAACCGGCTCTTGTTGGCCAACCGATGCAGAATTAAGTCCCAGAACGACCACCAGTCAAACCTACACGGATGTAAAGCAACCGTGCTAAGCTATAAAACTTAGCGGGGAGATAACATACAAAAATAATAATATAATCGACCAATAGAGTTAAATGAATGTAAATATCTTTACACAACATTCCAATAAAAACATCAACATACTAGTATCGGGAGGTTGTCTCAATTTGACAATATGGCCAAAAGAAGCAAAGATAAAACATGGTAATCAATCATTCACATGCTAGCATCATACAAATGAAGAAATTGATACATATATTTCTTTTTTTAATAATTCTCCTTAAAACTTTATAGCCTGCCTAAGTACTAGTTCAAGAGGGTGGATAGCGGGAGCAATGGGTACCCGAAGGTATCAGACAATGGATATCTCGAAGATATCAAACAGTAGACCCAAAGGGTCGGATTATGGTTCCATCAAAGGAACAATCAATGAACCCAAACGGGGTCAACTATGGCAGCTGCAACTATATCCCTTTAGGCATGCCTATCTAATCCACGACTGAACTAAGACCCGCAGGCTTAACCACTTAATCAAAAGAATATTTGATTCATCATGTTCCTTCTTACACATTAAAATATTTGTTCAAGCCACAATTCACATCTGAATCCACATTTCATACACATACGACGGCATCAATATTTATTACCTCAACTTATAACTCATATACCATATATTTGATCTCATTTAAGGACAATTGTCATCATACTTCGTATAATATATATATATATATTCATAGTAATTTCATGAAATTATAACATTACTATTATTACGATCACATATCGAAGTAAGATGTAATTAATACTACTTGATAACTTACCATGATCACTTTACCTTATAGCTTGACAATAAAAGCATAAACAATTACATATTATTTCTAGTAAATATACTCACCAAAAGTGCCTATTAGGTTGCATTAAAAGGGTGGATTATTGTTATAAAGAGTGTTGGCTTAGTCGATAATAAAGGAAAAGTGATTTGTGAGATAATTGGAATAAAAGTGCAAAATAGAGAAATGAAGGGCAGTGGACTGGCACGTGGTCGTGTGCCTCACAAGCTTTAAAGCTTGCGTGGCCACGTGCTCCACAAGCTTTAAGGCTTGCGCGGTCGTGTGCCTCACAAGCTTTAAAGCTTGCATGGCCACGTGCTCCACAAGCTTTAAGGCTTGTGTGACCACGGCTTCCACAAGCTTCAAGGCTTGTGTGACCACGGCTTCCACAAGCTTCAAAGCTTGTGTGACCACGGCTTCCACAAGCTTCAAAGCTTGCGTGACCATGACTTCCTAGGGTTCAAGGATCCTATCGCTTCCATAAGAACATAATGACTTCATAGGCTATAACATCTTACCAAAACTCATCTTAAACCAAATATCTTTCATTAATCATCATTAACTTCCTTTAGAGAACCAAATGACTCAGATAAGAAAACCTTAGTTTCTATAGAGCACCTACAGATAACCATAAAAACCACGATACTCCCATATCTGAACAGTGATGTTCTTACTCCTTTAAGATCCCCTTGCCCTTATCTTTGCTTGATTCTCCTATAACAACCACCAAAGATGCTAAGCTTTCCTTCTTGCTCTCCTAAAATATTTCATTAATAATAAAGATAGAAGGGAGAAGTTCCTCTTACCAAACCCTAGTTCCAAACCCAGTGAAAGAGAGAAGGAGAAAACGTAAAAAAAAAGAGAGATGGTCTTCCCTTTTTGACAGACAGTGATATCCTCACTGGAATCACGTGGGGAGACCATCAATTACTCTTTTAACCCTACTCTCTAATTCTTTCTCTTAAAAAAAATACCCCTTCATCTCATAATTTATGATTTAACCCCAAAAGAAATTTAAATCAGAAATCTTATCCCAACATCTCTTTTATCATTCAATTAATCCATTTTTCATGAATTTAACAAAATTACCATATTGCCCTTCAAGAAGCTTTATCCCAGAGTGGCTATAACCATAAAAATTTTAATTGTACATATAACATCATTCGATTAAGCATATTCCCTGCTAGGGTCAAGATTAGGCCCTCACAATTCTTTCCCTCTTAAAAGAATTTCGTCCTCGAAATTCATACCTGAGTTAAACAAGTGGGGATATTGGACCCTCATCATGGCTTCTGGTTCCCACGTTACTTCCTGAAGGTTATGGTATTGCCAAAGTACCTTGACAAGAGGAACTTGCTTATTCTGCAATTGCATGATTTCCCTAGCCAGAATCTCTTTAGGTTCTTCATCGTAGGTAAAATCTGTCTGAACTTGAATGTCTTACACTTGCAGTACGTGGAATTCATCTGAACGGTATCATCGAAGCATGGAAACATGAAATATGTTATGCAGCTTCGATAATTCCATAGGAAGTGCTAATCTATATACCACTGGTCCAACCCTTTGCAGAACTTCATAGGGGCCAATGAACCTTGGAGTCAATTTTTCTTTCTTTCCAAACCTTAAAACCTTTCTCCAGGGTAAAACTTTTAGAAATACCTTATCCCCAACTTGATACTCAACATCTTTTCTTTTCAAATTTGTATAAGATTTTTGCCTGTCACTTGCTTCTTTTAATCTCTGCTTAATAACTTGAACTTTTTCTTCAGTGTCTCTAACTAGATTTGGCCCAATTATCTTGCGTTCAGCTAACTCAGTCCAACATACCGGAGTCCTGCAACTTCGACCATACAAGGCTTCATAAGGAGCCATGCCCAAACTAGTCTGATAACTATTATTATAGGCAAACTCCATTAAGGCTAGGTATTTGTCCCAACTATCGAAAAAATTCAAAACACAACCTCTAAGCATATCTTCCAAGACCTATATCACCCTTTTTGATTGTCCATCTGTCTGGAGATGAAAAGCTGTACTGAATTTTAATTGTGTTCCCATAGACTTTTGTAAACTCTGCCAAAATCTAGAGGTGAATCGGGGATCTCGATCCGATATTATAGATACCAAAATACCATGAAGTCGAACGATCTCATTTATATACAATTTCGCCAATTGATCCATGGAATAATCCATTCTAACCAGCACGAAATGGGCTGACTTGGTTAACTTATCCACAATTACCCACACTGCATTACGCTTTCTCTGTGTAGAAGGTAATTCGGTGACAAAGTCCATAGTGATATCTTTCCACTTCCACTGAGGAATTGAAATGGGATGTAGCAACCCAGACGGGAGTTGATGCTGTGCTTTCACTTGCTGACAAGTTAAGCACTTAGAGACATAATCGACCACATCCTTCTTCATACCCGACCATCAATAACACCGTTTAAGGTCCTGATACATCTTGTTTTAGAATAAATCTATTATTTATAGACTTAAGGATCTCAAACAGTAATCGTGAACAGTAGGCATACTCTATAGTAGGTATGGATTGGCATGGAGGTGATGGTGATTTGATAAAAGTATGTGTCAGATGACCTTAGTGTGTCAAGGAATAATCATGTCCGATCGGATTGTTTTGTTTCATACGTCCCAGATAATTGGCTGAAAAAACAAGGATGTCCTTAGGCCTTTTAAGTGTTGGACCTTCTTAAATGACCCTTAATGAATTGGATTTAGTTTTGATTATTTGAGCATTATCAGTTAGATTGTTCGTAGCATATTATCATTATTTCTATTTTTATCGAAAAAAATTATAAATATATTTCAATATGTACTTTAAAATTTTATTATTTTATTTATTTTTTGTTGAAATAATTTTATTTGTACTTTATTAATATATATTTTTAATATTATCAATGAGAGTTTAATTTTCATTGATAATTTTGAATATTCAAATATATAAGAGGCTGGTCTTGTCTTGATCTTAATTTTGAACGAGGTCATTTATAATTTTCTTAACAAATACAAATAAAATATGTAAAAGTCCAAAATTTATTTCCCATAAAGATTAATTAGTAAATAATTAAATACACTTAAATACTTATTTGGGCCTAATTAATTATAAAATTTTTAATGTACCAAATTAATAATAAAATTACATTTATACTAGTAACCATGTTCCAGAGAATCTCAAATTCGAACTCCAAGTTGCTATTTGAACAAAAATTACATTATGAATAGTAAAAAAAGAGTTTAAACGAATTATAAGATTCTCTTTTTAGTGCTCAGCTGCCGAAAATGCACCTTCCGCAAACTATCAAATTAGCATGGTTATAAACTCGGTTTGACTCGACTAGTCGAACTAGTTGCACTGTTACTCGGCCAGCAATCCGAATTGATCCTACATGAAAATCAGAAAGAGTAAAAACTCAGTTTGGCTCGAAAATCTGTGACTTGGATTGAATTTTGGTTCAACCTAAAAATACTGCGTTTTGAGCAAAAATTCCCTAAATCTCCCTTCTTTACATTCATTTCATTTCACACAGCCACCTCCTTTTCTCACTTCATCTTCACCTGGAGCAGGACTGGTGTTTCTTTAGGTGCGGTTTCTTCACCTTGAATACTCAATCTTTGTCTTCACTTTTTTCATATTGTGTTTACACGTCTTCAACCATCGAAATCTCAAAGTCAATCCCTTCTGATCAAAGTAAGTTTCTTCCTTTATCTTGTAATTTTTAATTTGTTGTCTTTGTTTAGGCCTTTCAATTGCTAGTTTTTTTATTTTTCTTTTAAGGGAATTGTTTAATAGGATTGAGGCAGAGGAGGATTTTGTTTCTTTGATTGAAGGCTCGCCTTGGTTCTATAGATTTTATGGTCGATAGTTTTTGCTGGTTGTGTGTTTTGGCAGAGTGGATTAGGTTGGGTGCTCTTAGATTGTAAGGAGGGTGGGTGTAGGGCCTTTGGCAATCTTACTAGTTTTGGTGTGTTCTTTCGTTGGAGAAGGAGTTAATTCAACATAATGGCAGTTGGGTGTCATTATTCTCTTGCTGTGTATAACTATTCTGCATTTCTATTGTTGGTTTTCTTATTGTTCGGTTACAGCTTTAGTTTTTTTTTTTGTGATAGAGGTGGTATGCCTGGGGTTTGAAGCCTTTTGTTTGTTGGTATTTTTTTATTGAATTGATTTTAAAGCACTTTATTTTTTTGTTGGATTTGCTGTTCTGATAGAATTGACTTAGGCTAGGTTATGAATTTTTGTATTTTGCTGGTTTAGTTGTTTGCATCGTGGATTAGGATGGGGTCTGTTTTGTACTAGGGGATATATAGTTCCTGGTTTAGTTGTTTGCAGCGTGCATTAAAATAAAACTAACATTTACTTAAGTTGATAAAATCATCATCGTAGGTAAGGAAAAGTGGAATGAAATTGACTCGTCATTTGTATTATGGCAATATGATCAATGTATTCCATTTAATGCTGTGAATTCACCTTATCTTCAAAATGTTATTAATAACATGATCAACATAGATCATGAATATAAGTATCCTTCTTATTATGTTGTAAGAGTGAATTTGTTGAAAGATGTAAAAACACATGTCAAGTTGGTCATTGATACTCTTATAAATACTTGGACCGATATTGATTGCACAATAATGAAAGATGAATGGATAGACAATAAACAAAGGCTTTTAATTAATTTTTTAGTTTATTGTCCAAAAGGTATTGCATTTGTTAAATCTGTTGATGCTTATGATATTTAAACGAAATGCTAAAAATTTGTGTAATCTTGTTTTTGAAATTGTTGAGTGGATTGGTCCTCGTAATGTAGTTCACATGGTAATAGATAATGGAGCCAATTATAAAATTACAGGCTTTAAGATATTGGACAAATGCTTATTGTTGAAAGTTTATGCATTCTTACTTCGAAAGTGATTGTTTTTGTCTATAATCATAAGATTACTTTGAATTGGTTGAGAAAAATAGAGAGTTGGTGTAACACCCTATACCCAGTCTGGTAAATAAACCGGATACAAATGTCACAAACGGATCTTTAATTTGAATATTATTTAATCACTATCATTTATGCCTAAATGATAAATTTCTAATTTCTTACTCTAGATTTTTTTTATAAAAATTTCGGTAGCACCTCCCCTAAATATTCACTGCCTTCATAGACAAAATACAAAAACAACACTTCTAAAATCATTCATTGAGTTCCACGATCTCAATCAAACTTCTACACAAAATTTTTCCATCATTCTCAATAATAATCAAGTTAATCTGCCTGCCACTATATCAGTAGTTCAATACTCAAATATTTTGTTCTCAATAATGTTTTATATAAAATATGATCATATATATATATATATATCATAATCTTAAATCTCAACTAAAAACTTATAAATTATACTTAAATAATAAAACCTTAACACCTATGTACATGCCGAAGTTTCAAAATACAAAAATAACATAAGTAATTCGATCTTTATCCTTGATCATCACCCTTCTAACTACAACAATCAATTAAGGTTTTCTTTCTTTGGGTTGAGAAGACTGAATATCAAATCAACCTATGCACAAAAAAGAAAAATCACGCGCTAAGCTAAAAGTTTAATGGTGACTACCAATTTTACTTTACAACTAATGTTATATAAAACGATGTATTCAAAATTTCCATACATACCAAATCGAAAGGTAACTATCAAGAAATTAAAAGTATAAGGTTTTGTTTGAATTTCATACTAAACAAAGAAACTACTTATTAACTATGCATACTTTATCTAAATTACAATTAGTAAGGCATAAGTCTCATCTCTGTCCATATGGTATTTCATTGTAATTCATATCAACATATTTATATATATAATTCTATACATCAGGGTTACCGTTCACACATATAGCTGTCTTAAATAACATTTCTTGGTTTAGTTATATAGATTTATTAAAAATTAAAGGAATAAATTTTCCTAAGTTGCCCTCACACATGTATACCTTAATATGTTTAATTATCATAACATCTAGTACTCAACGGGATAAACAGTTGATTCGAGTGTCAATCCCTAAAGTCAGATTGATACTTCATGTAGTCCAATAGTCTTAGTATTTCGCTAAGTTTCTATTTGTAGCATTCACATATTTATTACATTATATATCATAAAGTATCTTTATAATTTACTTTAACATTATTACTATACTAATTACTTCATAACATTAAGAAGTTGATAATTATATTTATATTCAGCATTGTCACTAAATCAATGACTAATGATACTTTATTAACTTATTTCACTTCTCATTTTCTTTCACTTTTACTCATATTTATAACATTTTTTTATCCTGTAATTATCCTTTTTACACCATTTACATAATTAATTTATAATTTTGCCCCTAGTTGACAACAGTAGGACACCATAAACTGAATAAGCGGATAAGTAAATTCAGTCAATAGGAATCCCATACCACAGAGGGGATATGCGACTATTTTTGGGAGTGTCCTGTAACGCCCCACTCGCCGGCAGTAGGTAGATCGGCCTCCGGCGAAGCAGGACCTTCCAGCTTCGATTCCGACTGACCGGTCCGGCGAGCTTGATGACAGGCAAATCGTAGCAAATTTGACTAACAGGTTCGGGAACTCCTTTGATTTTATATGTGTTTGATTGATATAAAAATAATACTAAGAATTTGATTTTATGTACAATATTACTGCAAGCTTTGGTTAATTTGTATGAGGTTATGATAAGAAAAACAAAATAAGTTTTGCATTATTAAGATTATATAAAGGATTAAGTAACCAGCACTAAATTGTGTCTGCCTGAATTATATGTTGCACTATACTTATTAGCCTGGGAATGCAAGAAAGTTTTATGACTGTAAGTGCCATATTGATCCTAAGTGTATGTATGAATTGTTACTGGGACTTAAGCTTGATTGAAGGTAAATGGTGAAATTAATTTGAGTTGATTGCACGTTATATGGTCAGGAGGATTATTAATACATATTAATGGTAGGTGAGAGTTATTGACAGCTCCTGAAATCAATATTTGATAGTGAACTTAAGATGTGAATTTAGTAGGATTTTAAATTAAAAATTAAGATGGAGTATGCATGTTAGTATTTGAGATTTATTTGTCATAAGTGTTTATAAGATAATTAAAGAGTAATGAATTGTATTGGTTATTAAGATTGAAGTTGCGATTATTTAATGGTAGTATGGGGTGAAACTTGCTGAAAAATAAATAAAATACTTTACTTAGTCTTGAAACTTGTAATGTTGTCTTGATTAATTCTTGTGATTAATATCCAAATAAGTTATAGTTGAAGGTTTAAAACGTTAATCAAGGGAAATTTTATAGATAGTAATAGAAAACAATATTGGAAATTAGTGGTTATAAGTAAACGATCATATTTGGAGTTTATAAGCTGAATTGAGGAAAAGTATAGTTTTCTTGTGTAATTACCCTTATAGCAGCCTTGAATTTTGATAAGCACTAATTATAAGCATTTGGTTGCTAAGGTTTGGTTATATGTTATTAAGAAGCTATTATTTAACAATATGCTTAAGAGGTAGATTTTAATTACAAGTCAATTGGAATTTCTGACATAAGTTGAGGTTTAGTAGGTTATTAATATTAAAGTTAGTTACGGATATTTTAAGGATTGTACATGTTAGATGATGGAGGTTTACTTCTGGAATGTGAACTTATTTTGAAATGATTTAGTAAATATCATAAGCAATATGATTTTCATAGTTATTTAAACTTGATGCAAAAACATATGGATTCTAATAAGACACTGTTAAAAATTCTCTACTCATACATGTTGTTGCCTTAGTGTATAATATGAAATTTATATGCTTATATAGATATTTCTATTAAAAGTGAAGCATTGACTGCATGTATCAAATATAGTATTAGAGTATGAATGTTTAATGATTAAATTAAGTACAGTGGAACAATGGAAATGATTATGAAGAACGATACAGGTATGTCCTTTTATCGTGATTGTGTTTATAAGTTGATTCTCGCATCAATAGTCTAAATAATGGTATAGGAATTTATTTGTAATGAACATAACATAGTTAGAAATGAACTATCATGACTAGTACAAGTATTGTTTACATATAATTATTAGCTTGTGTAAAGTAAATTGAAAGAATATGTATAAAATAGATTTCTCAGATGACTAAAACATGTTTTAAAGATAATTTGCTGAATTATTGTGAAATAATTCCTGACTAAAGTGAATGATGGTTCACAAACTGTACAAAAATATTGAATGTTCTGAATAACTGTATTATCTGGATTGAAATGCTGATAAAGTTGATAAATGTACTGAAAGCAAGTGATCTTTTACGCCCTTAGAAAATAGTCTGGCAGTAAAAACTAGCTCAGGATATAATTGGCTAGCCATAGGGATTCTATACCGCGGTGCAAGTCATGGTGACTTGCTTTACTATGGTTGAATTGTTGATCTCCATAGTATATATATTATACGTACTGTCATATGTTCATATGTTATATGAGAAATGATTCTGGAGGTCATTTCTCATTCTGTTGTGGCCCATGGGGTCCACATCCCGTATATCCAGTCTGAGTATTTCTGTCGGTACTGTTCTATGGGCATTAATATGAAAATCAGTTAAAAAGTATAAAAGATAAGAAATGTTATAGTTCAGAGCTAATATGCATACAAATTATCCTCTTGTATAAGTACATCAAATGGATAATAAATTGCAAAGTTATAATATTGATAAGCATGTGAATCAATAATTCTATATATTTACATTATGTATCTGTATATTATGAGTACGTATAGTATACGAGGAATTTATCTTCACTTATATAGTTTCTGAAAGTCATAAGCTAATTTCTTAATTGGTTATAATTGTTTATATAATATGAGAATGTATACAACTCTGTTATAGGTCAAGTGCATAATATGTGATATGATGTGGGGCATGTAATATATAATGAACCTAACTAAGATTGTTTTAATGATTACATGAAAATAAAATTATATTGCATACTATATTTTACTGATGCATATATATAGATATGTAGGAATTATGCTAAACGTTTTCTGTGGTAACAATTAATGATGTTCTTTTATGTTTGCGATTATTGCTAAATGAAAAGCTTGGATCCAAGGTAATTAGAGGTATTAACGACAATATTATTAAACTTTATATTTTTATAATTGAGGTTATGTACTGTGTTGTAAAGAGTATCTTTAGATTATATTGTTCCCCACTAAGCTTTATAGCTTAGCACGAGGTTTTATTATCCGTGTAGGTATCAGGATAGGTTTTTCCTTGGTTGGACAGCTGCTTCGGTTCTCCATCAGAAGAAGGGATCTAGTGTGGACTGATCACCTTTGAGGTGTATAAATGTAACAAGGAACTTTTAATATAAATTGTTCTTTATTTTGGAGTATTCTAATAGTTTTAGAATGTAATATGTAATAATGATTTGTCTTAGAAAATATGATTAATAATGAGAATGGATGAATGAGATGTATGTAGAAAATTATTTATGATTTGTGGTGCCCTTAAAGGGCTGAGAAATTGTTTGGTTTGCAGGTGGGTTAGATAAGTTTTAAGGCGTTATATTGCCGAATTTTTATTTGGAAATTAGTTAATTGGATAATATAGATTAATCAATGTAGTTAATTTATAAGTATGGCATGGTGGGCAAGTCTGCAGTAGACAGAGTAGTTAAAAAGAGAAAAAAAAAATTCCAGGTTATCTCATATTCAGTCAGACTGTTCAGAAGGGTGTTACATTTAGTGGTATCAGAGCTTAGGTTTTGATTTTCTGGGTAATGTGAGATTAGGAATATGTTTCTTGAAAGTTCTAATGGATTGGTTAAGTGCAGATATCAATATTCTGTGTTGATTTGATATGGAATTGGATAATTTGATATAAATGGTCGACCTATGATGTTGTTTATATTGGAGTAATTAGTAAGACCATGATTTTGAGATAGTAAGATGATATTGAGGGAATTTTCAGCAGTTAACATTCTCTGATATTAGATTGAAGTATAACATAAGACTGTTGAAAAGCATATCCGGATCATTTAAAGTTAATGATTGAGAAAGAGTTAATGATTAAGGACGCGTTATTTGTGTTCTGATAAAAATATGATAGTTGAAATTGATATGATGGTATGTAAAGGATGATAAGATGCTCTATATATTTGTCAGAGACTTCCTGATCAGTATGGGCAATTGAATGTAATTCATTATTTTGGGGTGATTTAGACAGCATTGCGAAATTAAGTTGAAAAGAATAGATATAAGAGTTTTTGTATGGGTGATAGTGAATAAAGGTGAAATATATGTCTATATTTGAATGAAACAGTATAGATGATATTATTGTATGAATTAGGAAATGATCACAGTATAGTGATATAGTTGTAATGGAAGGAACCAAGTGTAATATGTGAATATATAATTGAGGAAAACGGATGATAGTATAAGAGTGAAACTTTGATAATTAGTAGATAAAACTATGGTCTTGACCTAGATGGAAGGAAATGTTTTGACGGAGTTTCTTATATGTTTCTCATTTCTTGATTGATAGTTGTCTGTGATGATTGATTTTGAGGTTAGAGAATGATTGTAAGCATTTTTGAAATGTCAAAGAAGCTGAGAAGTATTAAGGATATTCTGTGTGGACTATAGGCAAAAAAAATCGTTTCCTTATATTGGTATAGTTGTAAAAAGTGGTTTTGTTAAGAGGACTATAGAGTTTGATCGATTAGTAAGAAAGATGATAGCAATGCATTAATAGCGTATGTAGAGATTATTGCAATATCATGTTTCAAAAAGAATTTTATGTGTTTTGATAAGGATGAGCTAATTCTAAGATCAGCGTGAGTGCATAAGCGAAGGAAGTACTACAAGTAATTTATGTACATGGCTTATGGAATGAGTGAATTTTAAAGAGACAAGTTTGTTGTTATCAGATTCCTCAGATATTGTGAGTATAAATAAGTAAGTTGGTGATTTAGGACCAGAGTTTAACTCTTTGTTATCTCGTTCATTATGAAGTAATGTTTCTGGGTGCTTCTGTTAACCCAATTAGTATACACTGCCACTAATCTTATGCATTAGTCCTGCATGTGTACATTTGTGTTTCAGTCTATGTATAGATATACGATATACATGCATCCAGTTCAGTCATGTGGCCACATGCTTCATAGTCTACATATGCATATGTTATTTCATAGTCATGCAATTACATGCTTTGTATGTGGTTTTGTTAGTGGCAGTTTTGTTATACTAGTAAGAGGTTATAGCTGGAATCCAGCATAGCTTTTGTCAGTTGTATTGAATAAGGGTCTCATTAAGATAAAAGAGATGTTTGATGACTATTAGTTACTGAAACATCAGCAAATATGGATCTTGCGTAATAAAGAGTTTATGTACAGAAATTAAAGTTTTGAGTTGAACAATGGAGATCAGGATAATCAAGAGTTGACAGAAGTGATGTGATTAAGTGATAAAGGGGTTTAAAAAGGAGTATAGAAGATCTGTTACTTGATAAAAGACTGCTTGTCTTTCAGAGTGATGAAGAAAAATATATACTCTATTATAGTGTTCAAAAGATATCATAACGTGGGGACAAATGAGTAGTAGTAACTACAGTTTTGTTATTCAGATAAATTTCCAGGACGAAATTTTATTAAGTGGGGGAGAATTGTAACGCCCCAAAAATTTGAATTGATTATATTTGGTAAATAGTACCTTTTGGTACCAGTTTTGCAAGGGTCAAAAATGAAGATTTTAATTAATAAGTGTGAATTAAATAATATTATGATAATTCCGATAACATACTAAAAAGAATAATAATAATAATTGTAAAAGGTGAGATTTTAAAAGAAAAGTGGGGTTTAAATTTAAAGAACAAATATTGGTGAGTATGTGTAAATAAAACAAATAGGTTTGGGTAAAAAAAATAAAAAGAACGAGAACTGGGGGGTATTCTTGTTATTAGTAGTCTTATTATTATGATTATTAGTATGATTATTATTATTATTATTATTATTAAAAAAAAAGAAGAAGAAAGGATCGGGGAAGAGAGAAGCGGGGAAGGGAGGGGGCGGACCGCCTGCTCGACGCTGGTGAAGGGGCGCAGATCGCCGCCTCCACCGCCTTCCAAAACGGCGCCGTTCTCCGGTGGGTTTTTCCGATTTGTTTACCACTCTAGCTCAAGCTCTCCTCTTCTCCCTTTTTCTTTGTTTTCCGGCGATCTTGACGGCGCTGGAGGCGATTGACAACACCGGTGGACTCGTGAGGTTGAGGCGACTCTTTTGGTGGTAGCCGATCATCCCCACTCGCCGGCAGCAGGTAGATCGGCCTCCGGCGAAGTAGGACCTTCCAGCTTTGATTCCGACCAAGTGCGACGGTGTTGGGGCGCGTGAGCGGTATCTGGCAACCACCGGTGGTCCTAGCTACCAATGGGTAGCTTTAATGAGTCTCCGGTGACCGGTTCGGCGAGCTTGATGACAGGAAGATCGTAGCAAATTTGACTAACAGGTTCGGGAACTCCTTTGATTTTATATGTGTTTGATTGATATAAAAATAATACTAAGAATTTGATTTTATGTACAATATTACTGCAAGCTTTGGTTAATTTGTATGAGGTTATGATAAGAAAAACAAAATAAGTTTTGCATTATTAAGATTATATAAAGGATTAAGTAACCAGCACTAAATTGTGTCTGCCTGAATTATATGTTGCACTATACTTATTAGCCTGGGAATGCAAGAAAGTTTTATGACTGTAAGTGCCATATTGATCCTAAGTGTATGTATGAATTGTTACTGGGACTTAAGCTTGATTGAAGGTAAATGGTGAAATTAATTTGAGTTGATTGCACGTTATATGGTCAGGAGGATTATTAATACATATTAATGGTAGGTGAGAGTTATTGACAGCTCCTGAAATCAATATTTGATAGTGAACTTAAGATGTGAATTTAGTAGGATTTTAAATTAAAAATTAAGATGGAGTATGCATGTTAGTATTTGAGATTTATTTGTCATAAGTGTTTATAAGATAATTAAAGAGTAATGAATTGTATTGGTTATTAAGATTGAAGTTGCGATTATTTAATGGTAGTATGGGGTGAAACTTGCTGAAAAATAAATAAAATACTTTACTTAGTCTTGAAACTTGTAATGTTGTCTTGATTAATTCTTGTGATTAATATCCAAATAAGTTATAGTTGAAGGTTTAAAACGTTAATCAAGGGAAATTTTATAGATAGTAATAGAAAACAATATTGGAAATTAGTGGTTATAAGTAAACGATCATATTTGGAGTTTATAAGCTGAATTGAGGAAAAGTATAGTTTTCTTGTGTAATTACCCTTATAGCAGCCTTGAATTTTGATAAGCACTAATTATAAGCATTTGGTTGCTAAGGTTTGGTTATATGTTATTAAGAAGCTATTATTTAACAATATGCTTAAGAGGTAGATTTTAATTACAAGTCAATTGGAATTTCTGACATAAGTTGAGGTTTAGTAGGTTATTAATATTAAAGTTAGTTACGGATATTTTAAGGATTGTACATGTTAGATGATGGAGGTTTACTTCTGGAATGTGAACTTATTTTGAAATGATTTAGTAAATATCATAAGCAATATGATTTTCATAGTTATTTAAACTTGATGCAAAAACATATGGATTCTAATAAGACACTGTTAAAAATTCTCTACTCATACATGTTGTTGCCTTAGTGTATAATATGAAATTTATATGCTTATATAGATATTTCTATTAAAAGTGAAGCATTGACTGCATGTATCAAATATAGTATTAGAGTATGAATGTTTAATGATTAAATTAAGTACAGTGGAACAATGGAAATGATTATGAAGAACGATACAGGTATGTCCTTTTATCGTGATTGTGTTTATAAGTTGATTCTCGCATCAATAGTCTAAATAATGGTATAGGAATTTATTTGTAATGAACATAACATAGTTAGAAATGAACTATCATGACTAGTACAAGTATTGTTTACATATAATTATTAGCTTGTGTAAAGTAAATTGAAAGAATATGTATAAAATAGATTTCTCAGATGACTAAAACATGTTTTAAAGATAATTTGCTGAATTATTGTGAAATAATTCCTGACTAAAGTGAATGATGGTTCACAAACTGTACAAAAATATTGAATGTTCTGAATAACTGTATTATCTGGATTGAAATGCTGATAAAGTTGATAAATGTACTGAAAGCAAGTGATCTTTTACGCCCTTAGAAAATAGTCTGGCAGTAAAAACTAGCTCAGGATATAATTGGCTAGCCATAGGGATTCTATACCGCGGTGCAAGTCATGGTGACTTGCTTTACTATGGTTGAATTGTTGATCTCCATAGTATATATATTATACGTACTGTCATATGTTCATATGTTATATGAGAAATGATTCTGGAGGTCATTTCTCATTCTGTTGTGGCCCATGGGGTCCACATCCCGTATATCCAGTCTGAGTATTTCTGTCGGTACTGTTCTAGGGGCATTAATATGAAAATCAGTTAAAAAGTATAAAAGATAAGAAATGTTATAGTTCAGAGCTAATATGCATACAAATTATCCTCTTGTATAAGTACATCAAATGGATAATAAATTGCAAAGTTATAATATTGATAAGCATGTGAATCAATAATTCTATATATTTACATTATGTATCTGTATATTATGAGTACGTATAGTATACGAGGAATTTATCTTCACTTATATAGTTTCTGAAAGTCATAAGCTAATTTCTTAATTGGTTATAATTGTTTATATAATATGAGAATGTATACAACTCTGTTATAGGTCAAGTGCATAATATGTGATATGATGTGGGGCATGTAATATATAATGAACCTAACTAAGATTGTTTTAATGATTACATGAAAATAAAATTATATTGCATACTATATTTTATTGATGCATATATATAGATATGTAGGAATTATGCTAAACGTTTTCTGTGGTAACAATTAATGATGTTCTTTATGTTTGCGATTATTGCTAAATGAAAAGCTTGGATCCAAGGTAATTAGAGGTATTAACGACAATATTATTAAACTTTATATTTTTATAATTGAGGTTATGTACTGTGTTGTAAAGAGTATCTTTAGATTATATTGTTCCCCACTAAGCTTTATAGCTTAGCACGAGGTTTTATTATCCGTGTAGGTATCAAGATAGGTTTTTCCTTGGTTGGACAGCTGCTTCGGTTCTCCATCAGAAGAAGGGATCTAGTGTGGACTGATCACCTTTGAGGTGTATAAATGTAACAAGGAACTTTTAATATAAATTGTTCTTTATTTTGGAGTATTCTAATAGTTTTAGAATGTAATATGTAATAATGATTTGTCTTAGGAAATATGATTAATAATGAGAATGGATGAATGAGATGTATGTGGAAAATTATTTATGATTTGTGGTGCCCTTAAAGGGTTGAGAAATTGTTTGGTTTGCAGGTGGGTTAGATAAGTTTTAAGGCGTTATATTGCCGAATTTTTATTTGAAAATTAGTTAATTGGATAATATAGATTAATCAATGTAGTTAATTTATAAGTATGGCATGGTGGGCAAGTCTGCAGTAGACAGAGTAGTTAAAAAGAGAAAAAAAAAATTCAGGTTATCTCATATTCAGTCACACTGTTCAGAAGGGTGTTACATGTCCATACCACAAAGGGGGTATACGACTACTTCTGACATATCTATGATGAGCCGGCTAACAAAATAATCAATATTTTTCAGAACAGTAACAGATAATACCCATATAGAAACAGAACATCGCGAAATAAGTACCTCTATGGCTAGCCATAATATCCTAAAGTCCTGGTTATCCACTGAACACTAAGGGCATAATATTTCATTAAATTATTAGACTTTATGTCATTAGTAC